>JALPQI010005417.1:0-76973 GCA_025490895.1 Thaumatotibia leucotreta
ACTATAATTTTACAATAATCTATTTATCGACACCTACTAAATACAAAACGAATGTATCCCGTAAAAAAATCATAGGTACTTTTCTTTCATTTTATCGCTTTGACAGCGGATTGATACCTATTTAAGCCAAACTTTTAGTTTTCTAATAAATAGGTACTACTAAGAATAGAAATCGGTTCGACAAAAAGGGTCCTAGTTGTCTACGGAACTCTAAAAAGGGAGTACATACACTATCGAAAAGGCACTGACAGATGATTAAGATTGTAAGCTATAGTCCATTCATCCTTAGTTGTCTTATTTAGTAAACAACTTTCTAACCTAAAAGTACCTACACGTTTTCTGTTGTAAACTGCTGTTTCCTTGACTAAAAATAAAGCACTACGGGCGGACTACACAAAATACGTTAATATCTAATAGTATCAATACCGGATGCCGGATTATATTTGTGACATTATCGAAATACTTGCTGAAAATATTGGGTAACTAGCTCCGAGACGGATAAAGGAGTGTTAATATTTAATAAGCAATAATAACTTGGTCAGGAATTGCAAATCGATTTTCAGATATGTTTTCCTAAAGGTGGTCACGGAGGGCCATACATTTTTAATGCAGCACTTAATTAGGGAAGGTTAGACTTTTTGCTCGGTTGCTCCCCTTAGTGTATGTTTCAGGAATAATTAATTTAACATCCAGGAGCTAGTTTTTAATGTAGATTATGTAATGGGATTGAGTCAAAAAAAAAATATGGAAATTTTTCGTAATTATTGTCTACTTATTGAAAGTTGTTGAAAACTAGGTATTTTACTTATTCGGTTTTAGGTACTATGGTATTTACATTTTTAAACGGTTTTTATTAACTTCACCGCGTATTAACTGTCGTCGATGCTTCAAATCTTGTGATCGATTTTTCGACCACTTCTACTGCACCGAAATCAATAAAATTTGGAACTCTTATCAAGTCCCCATGACAATGCAATATTATAATATTTGTATCCTCAAAGTCTGATGCTGCAGACGTACTGATTACCTTAACCGAGAGTGTTAGACACGTGAAAATGAAAGTATAGCATGTTTGGCATAATCAAATACTAACAGCCTGATCTTGACTTCCAACTCCTCACTCCTGATGCTGCAGTACTGCCTACAATAACCGCAAGGCTTATCTTTTATCGATATCTTGATTTTAAAGAAGTTCTTTAGATATTAAGTATAAACATGCGAATTTAATACTAACATCCAACTCCTCAAATCTGATACTCCAGTGTTACTGCCTGCCACAACCGCTAGGTTTAGCGATATGTAGATTTTGCAGTATTGCTTTAGATATTTGGTAGAAACATACGGATTTCATTATCATCATCATCATCATATCAGCTGAAAGACGTTCACTGGTGAATATAGGTGTCCCCCAAAGATTGCCACAAGGACCGGCCCTGCGCCACCCGCATCCAGCGACCTTCCCTAGGTCATGAGTCCACCTTGTGGGGGGCCTACTCACGCTGCGCCTTCCGGTACGTGACAGCCACTCGAGAACCTTACCGCCCCAACGGCCATCGGTTCCACGCAATCCACGCGTGACGAGCCCCGCCCACTTCAGTTTAGCGATTCGAAGAGCTATATCGGTTACTTTGGTTCTGCTGCGGATGGTCTCATTTGTAATCCGATCTCGCAGAGAGACTCTTAGCATAAGCCTCTCTATTGCCCTTTAGGTGACTTTGAGCCTTCTTATGAGGCCCATTGTTACCGACCACGGTTTAGTACCGTATGTCATTGCTGAGGCCCTCCGGCTGATAGACTCATAGGGTGACAGCGTGAGTGATTCGCGTAGGTCGAGCCGTCGCGCCTGCGTCCCTCCGGCTGATAGACTGACAGCGTGAGTGGATCGCGTAGGGCGAGCCGTCGCGCCTGCGGCCCTCCAGCTAATAGAATGACAGCGTGAGTGGTTCGCGTAGGGCGAGCCGTCGGGCATGCGGCCCTCTAGCTGATAGAGTGACAGCGTGAGTGAATCACGTAGGGCGAGCCGTCGGGCCTGCGCCCCTCCGGCTGATAGACTCACAGCATGAGTGGTTTGCGTAGGGCGGGCCGTCGGGCCTGCGGCCCTCCAGCTGATAGAGTGACAGCGTGAGTGATTCGCGCAGGGCGAGCCGTTGGTCCTGCGGCCCTCCAGCTCATAGAGTGACAGCGTGAGTAGTTTGCGTAGGGCGATCCGTCGGGCCTACGGCCCTCCAGCTGATAGAGTGACAGCGTAAGTGAATCGCGTAGGGCGAGCCGTCGGGCCCGCGGCCCTCCATCTGATAGAGTGACAGCGTGAGTGGATCGTATAGGGAGAGCCGTCGGGCCTGCGGCCCTCTAGCTGATAGAGTGACAACGTGAGTGAATCGCGAAGGGCGAGCCGTCGGGCCTGCGGCCCTCCAGCTGATAGAGTGACAGTGTGAGTGGTTCGCGTAGGGCGATCCGTCGGGCCTACGGCCCTCCAGCTGATAGAGTGACAGCGTAAGTGAATCGCATAGGGCGAGCCGTCGGGCCTGCGGCCCTCCATCTGATAGAGCGACAGCGTGAGTGGATCGTATAGGGAGAGCCGTCGGGCCTGCGGCCCTCCAGCTGATAAAGTGACAACGTGAGTGAATCGCGAAGGGTGAGCCGTCGGGCCTGCGACCCTCCAGCTGATAGAGTGACAGTGTGAGTGGTTTGCGTAGGGCGATCCGTCGGGCCTACGGCTCTCCAGCTGATAGAGTTACAACGTGAGTGAATCGCGAAGGGCGAGCCGTCGGGCCTGCGGCCCTCCAGCTGATAAGAGTGACAGCGTGAGTGGTTCGCGTAGGGCGAGCCGTCTGGCCTGCAGCCCTCCAGCTGATAGAGTGACATCGTGAGTGAATCGTGTAGGGCCAGCTGTCGGGCCTGCGGCCCTCTGGTTGATAGGCTAACAGCGCAGGTGGTTTGCGTAGGACGTGCACTCGGACCTGAGGTCCTCCAGTTGATATACAGATAGTGTGAGTCTCTCGGATTCACGTAGTGCGTGCCATAGTGCCGTCGGGCCTATGGCCCTCCGGTTGATAGATTGCACGGATTGACCCTTTAGGCCCTCGGTTCGCGTCGGACTTTCCGTCAGACCTGCGGTCCTCCGGTTGGTCGACTCAGAGCATGAGTTTTTATTTTATAGTCTCGTAATTCGACTTGTATAAAAATTTAAACTTGAAATTCTCAATAAACCAAATTGATTGATATATTCCTTATTGTCAGATCTCTGTTATCCAAGGTACTTATTGTATGAATAACACGTCCGAAGAAAGAAACATACAAGTTCAAAATATGTAATTGTAGCTTTAATTTTGCAATTAATCATCCATCTGTTCCATCACTTCCACAGAGGTAAATAGCTTTTATCAAGGCCAGAACAAAACTTATTACACTATTGCTGTCTTGATTTATATGTGTGTTCTTAAATAACTATAGTGACTTAATCACAATTGCGTACGCCCCACGTTTTTATTTCAGTTTAGTAACAGTTTCAGATTAGGTAACGCTTAATCCACTGACATAGAGGCTAAACGTGGCTTTCAGCATCCGACTTGGGAAAACTACAGTGATAATAGTTTCACGTGAGTAATCTACAGAAAGTTGCATCTACGGTTAGTTATAACACATTTTTATTTTCTAGTTTTTGGTGCAATAAAAACCGTTTAACTTAAAACTTTTTTTACTTATTTTATTGTTATATTTATTTATTACACAATAAGGATATAAATAGTTATTAATTATACATAGCGCCACAAACCCATTTGCTATAGTTAGTCAACGTCTCAGTCTCAACCTGTTATAATCAAATAATATTTACACAAATATATGTATGTATATCTACATTTTTCTGTTCAGTTATCTGAATTACTTTAGCGTCTCATTAGATCTGTTTGAGTTACTCTTTGAGATTCGGCATTTTTCCACTCGAAAGAACAAATATAAGAGGTGGTAAGATATCTTCTTTCTCGGCCTGTCTGTTTCAGACTCCATCTATCAAACTTTTTTGTCAAAAACTTTCATATCGATCGAGTTCATGACGTATAAAATATAAATAAGACGCTCCCGACCCGTGGTCCAACCGGTATGTCCAACTGGTTGGGCCACGAGGAAATAAAATTATCCATAGTCCAACCGATTATACTACGAGGAAGTTAGTTTACCCGTGGTCCAATTGGTTATACCACGGTACACTTTTATCGGTAGTCCAATACTAGAACATATATTTACGTATACTAGTTGGACAATTGCCCCTCAGTTGAGCTATGGGTCATAATTACATGACAGTATAAAAAAAAATAATCTGACAGTTGAACGACGGATAATTTTGCTTACCCGTGGCACAACCAGTTGGACATAGCAGTTGGACCACGGGTCGGGAGCGAATTAAGATAGGTATTTTTATATGGTGTGAACCAAAACCAACGCTTTATCGCTTATGTTTTAAATGTTACTGAATATAAACTTGTATAATGAAATCTACAGGGATGGGAAGCCAAAGGCGAGTCGGGCGCGGAGGGCACGGACCCGCCGCCGCCGGCGCACGCGCCGCTCGACGCCGTCTGGCAGCCTGTCGCCGGGACTCGGTGAGTATTATGACATTACTTATTACAGATTAATTAAAAGAAAATATCATCATACTCATACTCATTTATTCATAATATTACATGTCAACATTTTTGTGCACAAGGAATGGTACCTTGACACGGTGCTTAAAATGGTATTTATTAAAAAACACATAAGGTCTATTTTAAGAGTCGTGACGTTCAATTTGTGTAAATTAACCCCTGGAACGCCGCTGTCATAAATTTGCTTGTTGATTAATTACTTTAATTATTTTATATTATAGTCCAAATGGCTTGTTACGGATCTGTCACTAGGCACTCCAGGGGTTAATAGTTATTGGTATAATAATAATAAAGATATATAAATATTCATAGGTCTGTCATCAGAGTGAATTACATAAACACTCTTAATCATTATTTATAGGTACATACGTCATAAAATTCATCTGTTTCATTCATATTAAAATACTATCGAACCAGGTTACTCGCGTAATTTAAGGCGATAATTGGTTGACATGTTTCGACTCATAAGAGGGTCCCCGTCCGGAGCACCCTCGGTAAATCCCGTATTTTTTGACCGCTTACATTTCCGTATACAATAAATAAATAAATAAATAAATAAATAAAATACTGTTACTGATTTGACACAACTTGGAATAGGTAGTTGTTAACTGGTAGAATCTTATGAATATGAGTGGAACAAGAGGCCCGGTCACGACATTAGTCTTAGCGGAAAACCATACGTGCGAGAGGGAGTTCCCATTTCGGCATCCCGCTCCAACTCATGGATTCGCTCGCCGCCGGTCGCCTTAATGTCGTGGCCGCAGCATACCGCCAAGAATCGGTCTTACTTGTATAAAATAGTACCCACAAGAATCGGCCTTACTTGTATAAAGCGCTTTCCGATAATAGTTACTTATCTGGGAAAGTTTTACAGAACATCTGATCATAGTGTTTTCTCTAATTAAGCCGTTGACTCGACTCATCCAAGTTGCGGTATCCAATAGGAATAAAAGGCCTGGGGTACATTCCTCTCATGCCGACGTTGAGTCGTAAATAATTTCTAAATGCCAGCGCAAATGAATAGCCTAATAAGAATAATACAAGACCAGACAATGTCATGAATAATTGGGTAGAACTGGGGAGCTGAACTCTCTTGGATTGTACACGATTACTAAGGACGATGTCACAGACAATAAATGTTACTAAACTTTAGTAAGTAATTCTGTACAGTTTACTGAGCATTTGGGTCATGTTCGGATTGATTAATTTGGGTCATATTTGGAGGAGTAGATTTCAGATTCTGGCTAGAAATATTTGAAAAAGTTTATGCCCATACTTTTTTATGTACGTAGCTATTAGACAAGATAAATTTAAACTAAGCCAGAAAGTTCTAGATATCACCATCATATTATAATAAAGAAGAGAAAATAACGAATTTATCGGTCCATACGCTGATGCTCTTACATATTTTGATTTGATTTAATTACCGTATTTTGATTTACTCCACAAATAACTTACGTTTTGATAATATTACAACCAGGCAGCAACGATGTCTTAACAATTTCCATAACGAAATAACTTTGAGAAACCCCGGCCATCGTAAGAAGTTCAAAGGTTTAGGATAAGGAAAACTACGATGAGTTCAGCATCTTTTCCGGGTAAATAGGACCCTCCGGGATTTGGATGTAACAACTTCATGCCCGCATTAAAAAGTATAATCATTTGGCAAGGGTATATAGTGTAGTGAAACGCGGCCTATATAATAATAGGGTAGGTACAATTTTATTATCATTTCTGTTTTATATTTTTTTAATGTGATAACATAATACGTTTCGAACATTTCGAAGCAAATACTGTTTTTAATATAATTTAGTTTTTTTTTATGTAAGGAGGTTTTAAAATGGTTCTATCCTGGAAGAAAATACTTAAATAAAATATTTCTTTCAACTGTTTGTTTACATTATTCGCAACTTCTATAAATATGATTTATATTATAAAAGTTTAAGCCCCGTAGAAGATTATCCAAGTTACAAGCGACTGTCAAAATAATTCAAGTTTATTTTTATCGCGTTTGTTTGTTGCCAGTACGTTCATATGTAGAACAAATATTAAATCATCATAGAAAAAAAACCTAAACAAAATAAATATGTTACTGGATACGTTCCATTTTCCACGGGGAGAATTTTTGCATACATAGTAAATGTACGAAGTGTTTCAGTTGCCACTTTGTGTCACTTACCTAACATGATGCTGTAAATGCTTAACATATTTGTAAAAATGAATAAAAAAGATAAACATGTAGATACAAGAATAATGTGATCATGAAATATTGTGAGGAAAATGCCCTCGCCGAGACCATTATTCGCAGCTGCCCTAAAAGAACCTTCGCCATTTATTTCTGTTTATTGATGGTTCGGACATTACCTTCTTTAACTCGGTTATTCGCATCGGATGCCGATAACTTACCGCGAATTGCACACTTTGTGAAATAGTAAAACATTCTATTTACAAAGTGCCGTAGCAGCATTTGTGATCGAGTGTATTTCCTGGGCATGTTATGAAAAACTTGACTTATTTTCACGAGCCAGGAGTAACAGTTTATTTGCAGTGGAGGTTGAGGAGTGATTAAATAAATTAATAAATAATAAATATCTTGGGACATCTTACACAAATCGACCTAATCCCACGGTAAGCTTAATTAATAATTAAGGCTTGTGATTTGGGTACACGGTGACGATATACTTATAATAACTATAATAGATAGATACATATAGATACTTAAATACAGTATACACAGCCACGACCAAGGAACAAATATTTGTGATAAAATAAATATACAAATAATGCCCTCGCCGGGATTCGAAACCGGAACCTCCAGCTTCGCAGGCAGGGTCACTACCAACCTAGGCTACAGAGTCTGACAAAGAGATTATTAGTATAAATTGTCAATTTTACTCCGATAACTTTTCATCACACTTGCTTTCTAAACGCGCCATAGCTTGCAGCATGCATCACGGGAGTAATAAACTACACTTTTCTTAAAAATATATTTTGTCTTATAACTTATTTTTTTAGCCGCAAATGTGATGAAAAAAATGACATTGTATGCATCACGGTCGGTAAGAGGCATACTAATTCGAGTCATTAAAAGCCCTCCACCTTCTAACACTCTCGTTAGTAATACCGTAGGTAGGTACTTACCTCCCTAGGTGCACAATGTACTATTATCAACTTGCCTCCGGTATTTCATTTAATCTAGTTTAAATTGATAAAGGTCATTTACTTTCACTGTTAAATTGTTTCATGGGATCATGGTTTAATCAAACTAAGGAGAATAATTGAGTCTAAATTATTCTGTTTAAGATCGTGTATGCCCGTCAGGGTAATTCCATGCAAGAGTGTAATGAAAAAATAAAGTTTCCAATTTTTGCGCATGTTTATTAATTAATTGTGTAAACTTTACTGTTATTACGTCTAGACGTCAAAATAATACATATCCAGATATAGTGTAACACTTTCACTTAGATCATAAGTAAATAAACAAAAGTTCAAATGGTCAGTTTCATTACAGCTACATGGACTTATAAAAATAAAGGCAATAAGCGATTGCAGGCAGGATCGATAAAATAGGTAAGTATAACGTTCCAATAGTAAGTTCAAACACTACAGGAGTATAATTATAAGTAGTTGAAGCCTGATAAAATAAGCATCACTCTTTAATACCGCATGATTGCAAGAGACAGACACTATCATTATCACGCTGTCGCGTCAATTACGGCCTCCATTATTCGTACGGGGGCTATCTACTCGTCGCTTGTAAAATTGGGTTCGTTTAGCTTTAAACCTTTACATTTCTGAATAATTTTCAGCATACAGAAAAGTTTGGAAAGACTCGATCTAACTTCGTGAAACGGAAGTGGGACTACATTATAAAGTCGTTTTAGGCCAAGTTACGGCGTCGTGTAGGTACATTGTTATAAGTAAGTATTGCTCGAAGAAAGTTATATTACTTGAGGTAAATTGTGTTACTGCCGTCACGAATTAAGGCGTAACTAATCGCAGACTCCATGTTTCGATTTTCATTAATTATTAATCACTTAAATATTGTCTATACGAAATAAAAAGTGGGTCAAAATTATTTTCGTTGTCTTGTTTCTTACCACTCTGTCACGCTTTTTTCCGGTATAGTGAGAGAGCTGGCGCAGCCATCTACACAAGGTTTTGAAACAAATCTTATTTTATTGAATATTTTGATGCAAGTCATCTCATCTGCCTCTGCCGCGAAAGCTGATTACGTGGGTTCGTTCCCCACCTCGGACGTTGGTGATCTTGGTCTTGTTTCATTGGTACATGACATCTAATATTTATAGTATATACAGGGTGTTTTTTTTTCGACCGTTCAAATTCTACGTAGTGAATGTGTAGGTCATACTCACCAACTTTTACTATGGGGACAACGTCGAAATCGCGAAAAAAAAATCAGCTGTTTCATACAAATTGGCGGCATTACGCCGGCCGAAATGTATGAAACAGCTGATTTTTTTTTCGCGATTTCGACTTTGTCCCCATAGTAAAAGTTGGTCAGTATGACCTACACATTCACTACGTAGAATTTGAACGGTCGAAAAAAAAACACCCTGTATATAGTAGTGTGGCTACTTAAAACCACAAATCAAAATATTTCATCAAATAATTTGATTTGTTTCAAAGCCTTGTATTACTTATTTATGTATGTAAATACTCGTATCAATTGCTCTGAAAATTTAGAAGTGATTTAACTTAATAACTTACTAAGCGATTGACTTCAAAGTTCAAGAATCTTCGATAACGTCATTCATTTTATAGAGCAGACGACGAATTCTATTCCACCGTCGGGTTAAGTGGTTAAACCTAGTGGAAGCGACAGGCGGCTGAAACGAGGATCGTTATCTCTAGAGAGGTGGTATTAATAAAATTATTTCTCGCATCAAGTGTTTAACCCCTGGAACGCCGCTGTCATAAATTTGATTGTTGATTAATTACTTTAATTATTTTATATTAAAGTCCAATTGGCTTGTGACAGATCTGTCACTAGGCACTCCAGGGGTTAAGGCCCCTTCGAAAATACTCGGGTTCTTTCGTGTTTAGAGAATAGCCCGATTGTAATGACATCATTCAGAATCTTCCAGACAATTTATTTTTTCTCTGTCCAGTTGGTCCAATATGTTAATGTTAACCCCAACCATTTGTAAGTACGTTACAATTCTTAAGGGTAGGTAGTTTAATTTGTACTATTTTTTATGTTGGTTTACTAATCAATAGATAAGAACAACTGAATAATTACCTATATTAAATATGACGCGAACAAATAAAAATCAGTTGTTATTATAACATAAACGGAACTTATAGGTATGTTTTATTACTTTGTGCCAGATTTGGTCAATATTCTATTTGTTTTCCACAAATATGCATGAACTTGAATGCATCTGGCCACAAACATATATCTAAATAATAATAAAAATACGTGTATGGGTATTTACTCGTAGACACTTAAGTTTATAAATGGGGCCATAAATAAACAGTCGTTCGTCCACAGCTTATCTGCTTTGCCCGAAGGTTGACTGGTAGAGAATGCTTTTTAGCATTAAGTTCACCTTTTGTACAATAATCTTGTTTTTCTTGTGCAATAAAGGTTAAATAAATAAATAAACATGGAACATACTATTTAACTTTTACATAATTGTATACTACCTATGTAACGTGCGAACGCTAATAAAATTAAATAAGATCTTCCATATATGTTTACCCTTTTAGGAAGCTGTGCTAATTAATGAAACTTACACATAACTAGCAATACGATCAGGTATAATTATGTACGTCGTCGTCGGGTCGGTTGGGTTAAAGTTGGGATAATAGATCAGGTTTTTTCTTGATTTTCATTTATATATCGTAATTTTTATTGTTTGATGGTAAGATAATAGGCTGGTGAAAGTATATGGTTAGCTCGAAGAATAACGATTATTTTACGAATAATTCAAAGCCTTGCGTTATTTAATTAATTTAAGTAGGTACCTACCTATATAAATCCAACATCCATCTTATAGCGGATGTTCAATCAGTAAACTTCGAAGTCTTGAGTAAAATTAAAATATAATGTCAGTGAAATCAGTTAACATTTTTTTGCTGAAAACTTCTCAACTTATCAACTCATAATGCCCTTAAGAGTTTCAAGCGCGTTGCATTTATTAAAACTATTTAAACTGTCGGCCGGACTGCTGGCTGCCTGCCAACTCGTGGTAGCGAAATATAAGCTTCATTATTCAGCCTGGAAATTGTTTAAAATTTCCTGTATAAGTATTACATCGGTCTCCCTTAGCGACGTTCATCAGGTTACAACCCCACCTCTGCGCTGTCAGGTTAGGCAAAGAACGTACTTTGCATTTTATGCAAATTTTTAATTTAAAAGAACTCAAAGGCTCCATTTCCAAGATCAGTAAGACTATGCAAATATGCTGTAGGCTAGTGTTAGTTATTAAAATAGGTTTAGTTTCGATGATTATTATTATATTAAATTATTATAATAATTTTTAACGACTAACGGGACTTATCGCATAAACTTACTTTTAATATTATCCTCACGTTTCGGGCATGACGTTATATCCGTGATCATAGGCAGACTGGCGAGAAAATGTATCAACACCTAGTTGTACGGGATTTACGAACTACCCGTACTTGATTTTGATTATTTACTTCTAGGCTAGGGTTGTCACTAGTCCTGCACACAACACTCACAACATCCAATGGCTTCAAAACTCTTCAAAATGGATGTTACACCAATCTTGCATTTGTAAATCACAGGATTCTTTGCCCCTTATTTTCATTGAAAATCCGATGTTTCTTAATTTCAATAGCTTCACGGCCTTCACGTAGACGTTCGGTTGAGAGGACTTTCGAGTTATGGAGTTTAATCCAGTTATTTGGTCCGGATTCCAACAAATGCTCGGCCACAGCAGACTTACCTATTCGTTTGACGTCTTCTGATAGCCGCGATATGTTCCTTGTCCTTTTCAATGGTGCATTTGGTTTCCTCAATATAAGAACTACCACAATAGAAATTATCAATATTTCTTATTTAAATTATTGTACGTACTAGTTTTAATTAAAATGTACTGTCAAGAACGGAAAACTCTGACAAACCCAATTACGAATAAGACCTGCAAATCGATGTTTAAATAAAAATATCATGGAGTTCCCCTTTTATCGTTTTTGTTTGAGACGTTTTCCGTATCGTTTTTCGTTGGTCGACCCAATAAAAAAATATAACGCCATTTGAAAACGGGCCTATTTCTCGTACATTACAAGCCTTGTATTACAAGTGTGTATCCATGGCAACGCTGTTAAATCAATATTTTTCACAAGTTCTCGTTTGACGCATCTATATAAATTATTACAAGAGTGGGGATACTAGAGATTTTACAAGTGTCATAATTGAAAAATACAACTAAACTTCATGTACTAGTAGGCATTGAACAGTCATTTTGTTTTTCGAAGGTTGTATTATACACTTGTCGCTTGTGACTTGTAACAAAATAATGAAGAGTCTCGTTCGACTGCTAAAATGCGTTTATTTTAAGAATTGATTAATGTTAAAATGAAAATAATGTATTTTTAAGGTCTCAAATGTGTAAGTTTTAAACGCACTTCGTTAAAATCAGTAATATAATTTAATATTATATTATTTTGAGAAAAACAAAAAGTATACTGTTTACTATGAAATTATTATTTTTGGGAAAATCCCAGTATATTTTAAATATTAGATGTCATATACCAAAGAAAAAATAATGAAATTTTCCAACGCCGGACGCACACAGAAACAGATTGCAAATACCCGAGAAAGAAGAATAGGCATTATTGTATGGACCGTGTCCCATGAATGTATACCTACGGTTGAGATATACCTCGTTTTAAAGCTCTTAATTAGGACATTATTTCATTGTATGGCACCAACACCCAATGGCATGCAGGGTTCATGTTATTTAAAAAAAAAGTGTTATAAGTTTATTATTGTTTTCACGAAGTTTTGGTTCCGCTACTCATCGATAGATTGTGCTGCCAAAAATAGCAATTGAAGAAATGACATGGAGAAATATGACAAGCCGATGAAACAAGGGTGACAAAAGCCTTTTTTTAAATAAAAAAAGCAAACTTGACATAATGACAGATGACGTGAATCAATTATTATATTGTTAAACAAAACTACATATAAATTATAAAAATTATAAATTATATTGACGATCATCATTAGATAATGAATAATGTATCTGAACGACAAGATTATACACATGACAATATTTTTATAATATTTAATGACATGATTTACATCCTTACGGTGAGTACATTTATACATATCTCAGTATATTTAGTATAAATGAATCGGTATAATATTAATTGTCACCTGCCTCTCCTATTACTAGTAAATGCCCATAATCGCCACGCGGGGCAAGTGGGTTGACGATCGCAGTAGTGTGTCCACTATGATGATGGTGCTGCCCATCATCATCATCATCATCAGCCTATGATAGTCCACTGCTGAAATTATGCGTATAAACGCATTAGGAGGAAAATACCTATAATCGCCACGCTGGCCAAGCGGATGGGAGTCATCAATCTTCGATAAATAAATGGTCAGTGACACTTCAATCCCTTAGCCGACTCATACGACACCCACGGGAAGAGTTGGGTGGTGACAAAGTATTCTTATTGCCATCAGCGGCATCACACACGCTTAGGGCATTTTATTATAAAAATACTTTTACAGATATCAGTGTAGCCATTTATTTACGTAATATTAGTTATTCAAAATGCTGTCATAATACAGCAGAACAAAATAACGAGCACGATGTACTACATAACTGCTCGATATGATTAAAACATATCACGTGGAATACTTTAGGGCGTCGTGCTCACTGCCAATAGGGTAATTCTAGATAACTAAGTAATCGTTTACATGATTGTAAAATAAGTGTAAGTCATACTAATGCTATCAAATAGGATGGATATCAGAGTAAGTAGCTACATATTCTAGGATTTTGATATGATGGTGATGAAAATGTAGTTGGTTGGTAGGACCTAGGCATCTTACATTTTGACTTTTTTATTATTACGGTGGCAAATAAGCAAAGCATACAAGCCTTCTGATGGCAAGCAGCTGCTGTAGCCAGAGGTAGACGACGACGACAAATGGGACAGAAGATACGACAATTCCTCCATCGCCGACGCAGTGCATCCTCATCATGGAGTTCTGACTGCTTGAATCACCAACTAGACAACACAATTACTCTAGTTCAATTTGGCTGTGGTTTCTGTAAAGTATATTATTTAGTTTAGTAATACTCATTAGAATGTAAAGGAAGGGGTAAAAGCAGTCAAAACTAGTGTTATAATTTTGTTATCATATTGATAGGAAGGTCTTTTAAAAAGTAAAGAACCTCATATGTAAAATAATACACATAGTTGTACTTAGGACCTAATGTTGTCTGCCAGTTTGTCTTTCCAGCTATGAAAAGCTTTGATCAGATTTTTTTGATAGCCTTAAGAAAAAAGGAAGGTATGTGATCCCTCATTTAGTACCTGTGTATGTATGGTATGCTATTTAGGTTCATGCTTATAAATGCCTTAGGTTTTCTATATGAATAGGATTGTTCTATCGCACCATGCCCGAATAATTATCAATCGAATTATCTAATTAATTATAGGAAATAAGATTGTGAGCTATTATTATGCTACATAAGATAGTTCAGACTTCACATTCCACAATGGTGAGAAGTATCTAATAACGCATCCTGTTAAAATACTTAAAATAAGTAGTAGTAGTTTATAAATAAGTACAAATGTCCAATGCCAGTGAATAGGTTCTAAGGTTTTATTGGCAACGTGGTCTCCTTCGATTCTCATCATCATCGTCAGGCTATCACAAATACATCCCATTAGCATATTGACGCATTACAGAGGTAAATACCCATAATCGCTACGCTGGGAAAGCGGATTGGCGATCGCATTAATGTGTCCACTATGATGACGCTGCTGCCCATCATCAATCTTCTATCAATGAATGGTCCGTGACACTTCAATCCTTTAGTCGGCTCTTACGACACCCACGGAAAGAGTTGGGGTGGTGACAAATTTATTCTTATTGCCGTCATCATATGGCAACCGCAACCACATAGCGAATTCGATTCGATACTAGTACATAAATACTTCTGAAAGGACTAGTTTATTAAGTTTTCTTATCTCAATAATATATAAGTGATTTGTAACCTACCTAGGCCGAGGTGTAAAATAAATAAATAAATATGTTGGGACATCTTACACAAATCGACTTAACGTAACGGAATAATGTCTTATTTATGTCAGGTTCATTATGCATCCCCATGTTCTTGTACTCGAAACTAATACCTACTAAAACATAAACTAGATTATGAATGACTGAAGTCTAATGTTTTTCAAGTGAGTTTATTGTAGATGGCAAGTATCTGTGTAGGTATAAGTATGTATGTGTCATCATCATCATCATCAGCTTATGATAGTCCGCTGCTGGACATAGGCCTCTCCTATTAACTATGCGTATAAACGCACTAGGAGACAAATGCCCATAATTGCCACGCTGGGCAAGCGGATTGGCGATCGCAGGAATGTGTCCACTATGATGACGCTGCTGCCCATCATCAATCTTTTATAAAATAAAGGTCAGTGACACTTCAATCCCTTAGTCGACTCTTACGATACACACAGGAGGAGTTAAGGTGGTGACAAATGTATTCTTACTGCCATAACCAGACGGCCAATGTATGTGTATAGGTACTTTATTTGATTTAACACTATAAACCTCCAGCTTCTCAGGCAATATTACTAGGTATTACAGAGTAGAATATTGTTACACATAAATCTAACACCGTTTAATTTATGATATAGTATGAATTTTCAATTTAAGTTACTATACCAAAAACGAAGTAGAAGTACCAATTTACGGTCAATGCATCATCATTTTCTTGAGCGTTGTAGGCACATTTGCCGTAAACCCGAAACCTGTAATTTTAGTAGTCCTAATATGCTAAGCAGTGTTTGGTACTAGATAGGTATGATTTTATGCCATCAATGTCATACATCCGTCCTTTTCCTAGTTCTAAAAATACATATCTATGCATATATTATGTTATAGTACCTATGTGCTGGTCCGTCCGTCTGTCCATACCGAAGCGGTTTCTAATTAATTTTAAAGGACTCGTGAACGAAATATCGTTATTTGAAAGTATCTTAATTCTTTTGAAATCTCTTATAAACTTCCCCATTTCCAATAATACAAGAATTTACAGGTAACCTATACATATATTCATAGGTACCTACTTACTTGAACAAAGTTACTAGATTTTGATTGTTTTTATGATGAGTCATTTGAGTAATGTCGCTGTGATTATTATACTACTTATCACGCATCTTCTACAATGACCATAATGACAATGTATTTATGTTTCAATTATTGCAATAGTAAAGGGCATTTACCATTTAAAATGGCGATCAATTTGTATAATTTTATATTACTCAAGTCAAGTATAGTCTAGTATATATGTATAAATCAACCTAGTCTTAAGTTATTATTATTATTATTGTTCGTCTTTACCTTATCTCGGGACCATGGGGTCTCGGACCTTTGGGAGGCATACGTGGGGCCGAAGCCAACAGCGCAGAGGCCTTTTAAGACAAATAATCTAAAAGCAAGGGATACACGTGGCGGATACCATCCCCGAGCGCACAATATGATACGTCCGGAGATGGTCCCCGCCAGGTGCAAAGACTATTGCAGTGCAGCACTGTGACTGCGATGGAAACTAAGGTCTTGGGCTATGGTTGGTATAATGGATGGACTGGATACTGGGTTATGGGAGGAGACTAGAGGACACCTGCCGTGACAATCAGTCTCAAAATTGTAAAAAGGCAGGTGGTGACTCGCCAACTCATTTAGTGGGCCCTACAAACGGCCGCACGCACAGTGCGACAATAGCGCAACATTTCAGAGCGGCTTTGAGGTTGTCGAGAGGTGAGACTGCGGTAGCCAGATCCCGGTAATCCGTTCAAGGGCCGCCGGCGTTATGACATTTTACACTTCCAACCTGGAGCATAGGTCCCGCTCTTGCGAATCCACTCTGGCCGGCCGGTCAAGGCAAGCACAGAGGCGAGGGCCATATAAAAGGGCCCTCTGGAATAGGGGTCCGCGGTGTCGCCACTCACCGTCAGCTCGCCACAAGCTGCCCCCGATTATTATTATTATTATAAGCCCATTCTGTCCCATTGCTGGGCAAAGGCCTCCCCCCTCTTCTTCTATTCATCCCGGTTCTGTGCTATATCTGGCCACCTGGCCAGTCACTTAAAATTCTTAAGTTACTAATATATTATTTACTTTTTACATGCACATCGAAGAGCAAATGCAATTAATCAGTCAACAATGGTGAACTACATTCAAGGCAAGATGAGATAGATATGAAACGGACAGTGGAATACTTCGTCAAGAACTTTAATTATGATGAAGAATAGCTCCTCCAGGAAAGGTGGTAGGTATACATCCTTGGTATTGAAAAATTGGTAAACGGTGTCCGTGCTTATATTAGCTTTGAATATAAGATTCTATGAAATAGTATGTACTCGTAAGTAATGTAAACAAAAATGTACTATATAATGCATCAATCTGTGTGTTCTATAAATATGCATCAAGGCAACTTGCCTTTTTTAATCTAAATATTTCGTTAAGGTATCTTACGAAAGTATAACCACAGGTAAATGTGAGTACCTAAGAAGTATAGTGTAAAATAGTTTTCATACCTACTGCGTAAAATAGTCAAAATATAAATGAACGTCATAAAGCATTCATACACAAATCTACAGAGTTTCACGGTAAGCTCCATTAAGGCTTGGGTTTTGTGTACTTATTAAAGGAGGATATGTATATTTGGTATATATGTATTAGATACTTAAATACGTAGAAAAGAACCATGACTGAGGAACCAATATTTTTGTTATAAATACTACTTACGCGAAGAGATGCAACCTCCGGGATTCGAACCTCGCTTCGCAAGCAGGGTGACTACTGATTATCGACTAAATTATGGAAGCCGTCATGTAATTAATGTCTACAACAAAAGTATACAAGTGCTATCTTTTACCATTGATAAATAAACGATCGTTTCACATTTAATTTTATTACAAGGGAAACCATTGTCGATTCGCGCATATTTTTAGTTTTATCTTAGAAAATCGTAAGAGAAAAGAGATCTCTATATTGTGTACGGGTACAAATAAATAATTTTATTTATCTTCTATTCGTTTCTGTTGTGTTTGCAGGGAAGTCAAGTCCACCTAGAAGAGCTCCGAGGCGTATTGTCTTGTCGTGTCTTCACCCAGAATCTGTTTTGTCATGACGTATGATGTCAAAGTGATTCTCCCACTAGGAAATTAGTTATTAATTCGTTATTCATTATTCGAGCTTTTGGCGGCAAGTCACTTTCAGGCTAGAGGAAAATGTAATTGAAAAACGTAGTGGTTATGGTAACTATTATATGTATTTATAGAACTGGGGGAAATGTTCAAGAGTAGCTATAGCTGTAGGTATATTAACAAAGGGGTGAAAATTCAATAAAAGCCAATTTTCCGATAGCGAAGTAACTGTGCTGAATATATGTACATATTTTTTATTTAAAATACTTTTTAATTGGTTAAACAATCAAGTCAGGATCTAATTAGCATTTTGGAGAAATCAAGCGATCTTTTGAAGTTTCTTAAGCATGTCCTGTCCATGGCGAATTTTGTATTTATTTAAATAACGTTTCTGTCAGAAATCGAAGAAACTGAAGATGAAGACCAAGGGGACTCTCAGAACTTGGTACACGCATTTCGTTTGCGGCTGTCATAGATGTGGATTATGTTATTTACTTACACCAATATTTTACAAGTCGATAGGCCCAAAGTAATAAATAAGGCTTAGATTGTGCGAATGCGTGACGATATTGTGTGTGTGTGTGGTGTGGATAGACGACATATTTCTATAATAGATAGGTACAATATACATCATCATCATCATCATCATCAGCCTATGTTAGTCGACTGCTGGACGTAGGCCTCTCCTATTAACTATGCGTATAGACGCATTAGGAGGTAAATGCCCATAATCGCCACGCTGGGCAAGCGGATTGGCAATCGCAATAATGTGTCCACTATGATGACGCTGCTGCCCATCATCAATCTTGTAAAATGGTCAGTGACACTTCAATCCCTTAGTCGACTCTTACGACACCCGCAGGAGGAGTTGGGGTTGTGACAAATGTATTCTTACTGCCGTCACCACACGGCGGAATAAAGGAATGTCTCCTTTAAGTAAAATTAGCTAGCTTAAGGATTTAAAGTAGTTTTCCTCCAGGGCCTGAGTTTAATTTCTACACTGTATATACTATAGGTACTGAAATAGGAAGATATACTTATATTGAAATAACAAGAAAACAACCATGACCAAGGAACAAATATTCGTCTTCGCCGGGATTCGAATCTTTAACCTCCAGTTTCGTAGGCATAGTCAATGCTAGCTAGGTTATGGATGCTGACAAGTAGAGTTTCCAGTGTCAATAGCAGACTATCAGCAGTAAAGGAAGTCGCCCGTAGGTGCATGAGCTGACAATATTTAAGTATTTACTCGTAGAAGGTGCGCTATATGACGATCTTACATTAATTTAAGCAACTAATAAGCAATACAGGATTTTTGTCAGAGACTATTTCCGATGGCGGGGTCGTTGGGAAATTCTAGAATTTTGGGAACTTCTAAACGGATTTTTAATCAGTTAAGTTCCTCAAGTATTGAGAAATTGCGTTCATTCTTGAAATCCACGTTTACATAGATGTTTAGTACGTTCATGTACATATCAAGCGTATTCATATAAATATTATATTTTTATCAAGTGAAGGGTAAAGAGGTGGGAGATGAATACCTTACAGACAACTAAAGTCAAATTAACATTCTCTATCTATTAATGGTGATGGTTTCCTGCTGCGTAACATAACCAAAACTCTACGGGCATTCAATGGGGGGCCCACCAAGACTTCTGTCGACTTTTGCTAACGACATAGAGACATAGGGTCGGCAAAACGTATGTGACATCACTGTGCCCACGTTTATAAGCTGCAGTAGCTGTTTACCATCAGGTTACTTGTTTGTCATAGTGTAATATAATATAACAAACGTGGAACTGCTGATGACAACGGAACAATCACAAAATATGATACATTTATGTTAACCTTATTTCATTTCCGTATAATCTTGTAGCCTTTTGGGATCATAATTACAACGGAGCCGGTTTAATTCTTGTGGTTAAAGATTGAAACAGACATTATTGTATAATATATTATAACTAGGTACCTACTACTTTTTCATATTTAAGAGAATCACATATTCCGTTTTCTGTTGTTTTCTTGAATATTTAAGTTATATGTAATAAAATGAATAGGTATTACAGATTATGAATATAATTTAGTGATTCTTCGGCTTCGTATTTGGTTCGTGCCTTTTGAGCTGAATTACCTGAGTAGCGTTAGCTTCATGGTGTCATGTTACCTTTGAACGCCTTACATCTTACACAAGATAGGGCTAAAAAATACACCAAAAGTTCGAACCCAATCGAGCAAATGTACCTAAGCCATACGTAAAAGTGTGAGAATCGCTTTGACAGGTGACATCATGGCACCTAAAGGTGTTCTTAACGTTGCAAGCACTTAGTGACACGTTTAGTTGTTCTTGGTGTTCAAGTGAAGATTATTTCGATACGGTAATTATTTATACAATTAAGTACATTAGTATATAGTAGAAATAGTAAACATTTGAATATTATATTGCATAAGTCAACAATTATGTAACATCTCTTTCTTTCACACGTAGACAGAAACAGACGACTATGGCGGCTCTGACTGGCCGGCCAATATTTAGGTACGTAATTATGTTGTAAGTCGGCTCTGCTTTTAGTAGTGTTAAAGTGTGTAAGAGCATATAATTATATGAATACATTACTATTTATTCTATGTAAATATAAAATCCGTCAATAAGGGACCTTTGAAGTTTCCATCAAATTGTCTATGTTATTATTTGTCTGTCAAGTCTTATCATATTATATTGAAATGGTTTTTGTTTAATAGAGGTAAAACTTAAGCAACTATTTTCCGTACACGTAAATTAAGAAAATTCAGAGTTGTCATTTCTTACCACCACTTTTTTCATACCCAGCAAGTTGTGGCTTAGGTATGTGTATTTTAAGATTATTAAGGACAAGACTATATGTATTAAATGCTACATAAAACGTGACTAAATCATGTGGCAATCTATGAGGAATACGTGTATTCATCATCATCAGACTACATCAGCCTATCGCTGGGCAAAAGTCACTTCTATTACTTATACCTACGCAGGACGTAGTAGGAGGTAAATGCCCATACTTAATCGCCATGCTAGGCCAGCGGGTCGGCGATCTCAGTTGTGTGCCCACTATGATGATGGACACATCATCATCAATAAATCCGTCGTCGTGACACTTTATATAATGTAGTCGACGTTTACGATACGCACAGGAAGAGTTGGGATGGTGAGAAATGTATTCTTACCGCCGTCATGCTGCGGCGAGTATTATGGAATATGTGTATTATCGATATGATTATCGGCGCCCAACACCCGCAAGGTTCCATCCTAGTAGCCTCGGCATCGCTTTTCAGTCTTTGCGTTGTTTCCGTTATACGTATGTAACGCAGGCAGTAAGCCGTCGCCAGATTTCGAAGCACTCTTCGAGAGGTTTCGGAAGGATGGATGTGGCTTTGGTGGCTTTAGACGACCCATAAAAATACTGAGGCAAACAACGGAAGACGTTGGGCGGTCTTGTTCCTAATCATTATTTTAACTAACAATTTCATACGTCAATATATTTTTGTAAATTAGCTTTGTTATACAATGTGTGTAATGTGTACCTAAATAGGGTTATAAGCTTATAAGGTTCGATGAAACAATCACGCTAACAATGTATCTATGACATGTACGAGTATAACAACATTCAGTAGGATTTATGAAATACAAAACTAGGACTCGCTTACACGCTTAAAAACTTATAACTTCGCAGGTAAAAGGAGTATTGGAGGAAGTACATATGTAAGTAATTAAGGTAGAGCAGCAGAATACGGAAGATTCCGAGGTAAGTATCAGGTTCGACGCCAAATACCGGTATATAAGTCACGGCCTGCTTATTATTATTCATGTTCATTGATTATCTGGGAAATAGCAATCAGTAACAGGATAAACGCTTCCAAAATAAGTTGTACTCGTACGCTATTTCATTTCAAGAGTCTGATCAAAAAATGAATGGGTATGAGCATCGCTAGCATCTTCAAGCATCTGGACCAGCCTGCTGAGCTCAATTGATAAAGATCATCGATATTTATCAGGCGTGTGCCGTATATATATTTGTATGTATGTATTTATAAATTGTACCGATTGCCAAACACCAAGGAGTACCTGTTTCCTATATCCTATATAGTAGGGTGGATCGATTTTTTTATTTTTGGAAATTCATAAAATAATCTTTATAGATCGATACTTCGTGGCTAGAGAAATAAAAAATATTATGATCATTTTTGGATTTACTTTTATTTTGTACTTCGTTTATAGGCCCAAAAATTTACTCTATTTTTAAGGTTTTTTTAAGAAAAGTCAGTAGTTCGTGGATATTTTCGGGTTTATTTTTATGTAGAAACAATATAACATTATTTGTCATAAATGTAGAATTTGCACAATTTAATTATATGAAAATTATAACCAGTATCGGCGAAAACTGTTTTTCAACTTTGAGGCTCTTGGGGCAGTACTTACCAAATGAATATCGGAAAAAGGTATATTGTTACAGAATGTTACTTTTTACGACTATCATTCTATTGGCCCGCGGTTCCAAAAATCCGAAAAAAAAATTTTTTTTCATACTTCAATGTATTCATGGACAAAAATTTTTTTTCATTATTTTCTGAAACGCGGCCCTATAGGAATAACCTGTCTAAAAAGTAACTTTTTCAACAATATATCTTTTTACGATAATCATTCGGGAAGTACTGCCCCAAGAGCCTCAAAGTTGAAAATTATTTTTTGGAGGTACTGCGAACAATTATCATATAATTAAATCACACAAACCTTAAATTTATGAAAAACAATCTTATTTTGTTTATCCATAAAATTAAAACAGAAAATATCCTTGCTCATCCGAGTTTTCTTAAAAAAACCTTAAAAATAAGGCCGATCTTCGGGCTTCTATATGGGGTCCATAATGATAAAATATCCAAAAATGGTCATAATATTTTTTGTTTTTCTAGCCGCATAGTATCGATTCGTAAAGATTATTTTATGATTACCCGAAAATAAAAAAATCGATCCACCCTACTATATAGGTATATAGGATAAAGGAAACAGTAATATTGATAATGAATTATTAAGTAGGTACTTAATAATTAATTATCAATATTACTTTATTCTTTGAATATCATAACATAACTTACAAGTAAACCGCTAATGCTATAGTAGGTACCCGCATGAAAAAATTGTCTGCTAAGTTAACCGTATATTGAATGATAGATAACTTTAATGGTCACTGGTGCAAGTGTTGGAAACTTTTAGTTGAAAAGTACTAGTAATGGACACTTCAAACGTAGTCCTAAGAATATATAGGATACCTACGGTTCTAAAGTTTATGTCGGGAAACAATGCATAACTCTTACTTTAAATAAAAAGGAATATTCATAATAATGTACACGGTTCCACATGTACGGAATCACTTATAGTCGAAGACACTATTGGAATCCAATAGGGTCCTTGACCATTACGAGGGTTGCGTAGTGAAACCCGATAAGTCGAACAAACCGATTTTTTAAATACGAACTATATACACCAGCGTCAAGTTGTTAATTAAATTGGTAATATCTGAGCGTTTCAACCGCCTAATTTTGGTGGCATCATTTTTGCCGAAGTTTCTAAACTTCTCAATGTTATCCTTCGTCATTTCATTTAGTATAAGGTACCGGTCCTCCTTCAAATGACATGATAAGTAGCACATTGTAACCAATAGAAACTTCGGCAAGAATGTTGCCACCAAAATTAAGCGGTTGAAACGCTCGGATATTCACCCACCTACCTATACTATGTATAGTTGGTATATGAATGCAAATTAAGAAAATTAAATGATTGACTAAATAGATTCATAAGTCTGGAGGCTAGCATATCTTGTGTTTAACAGTAGCACGCTGCTTTTTCGCGGCTACCAGTCTCTTGTTAATCAGTATAATCGAAAAGAGATGGCTAGCTGCGTGTTGCTTTCATACACAAGATGTGCTAAGGCCACTGTGTCTCATGGCGGAGATCACTGGCGGGCTAGAATATCTTGTATTTGACATCAACTTACAGATACACATCTCCTTTTAATCTATGCAATCGAAAAGAATCTGGTAGGTGCAAGTTGCTGTTAAACACAAGATGTGCTAGGGCCACTGATTCACATCATTGGAGTAGGTGGAGTTATGAGAATATTTTAATATTTTGTATGGGATACTCCAAAGCTTATACTATGAAAAATACTATTGTAATTGTAATAAAATAAAATTGTTAAAAAGGTCCTAATTGTTTCATTTACTATAACTATAAAACATTAAGGTTGTTCGATTGCCATATATATTAAATTCGCATATTTTTATAATGTGGTAATACGTTACGGCTTGCTAAACCACAAGCAATTCTTTACGCTTAGCACATGTTCGGAGCGACAGTATGTCGCTGCGAGATAGATTTCCCGTCTTTTACTTACTTAAAGAGGGACGGATAGTCTATCTCGCAGCGACATATTGTCGCACCAATCATGTGCTAACCGTACTTATATGGATATCAAACCACTTTAAGGCGGGAATTACACTGAGCCGTGCACCTAAAGCAAAGTATGTTGCTTAGTAACGACGCATGATGCATTAGACGAACAACGACGAAGTGTAATTGTCACTTAATGCGAAAAGTTTGATTTATTATAAATCCATTATTCATCCATAAATGAAGGGGTTATTTTATAGTGTTAAATATTTTTTGACATAAACCAATAAAAATACAAATCTAGGTACAGCATGCTTATAAAACCGTAAGAGTAGTTCCAAAATCTATGCCTCTCTTTTCGTTGTAAGCTTTATCACGTTGTGGTGCTGCTGGGGCATATACATACAGGATAGAAATACATAGTAATTGAGACTGATACATATTTTAGAGTAACGTAGGCATCAGGCTAGCATAATATCTTATGCGCAACACCAACACGCGCTCTTCTCACGGGCTACTAGTCCCTTATTGATTGTATTGATAAAAAAGAGACGGGTAGCCCTATGAAGGCCGCGAGCTACTGTCAATCACCAGTTGTACTAGGACCGCATACACAGTTTTAAAACCATAGACATAAGCGTTATGCGAAGCATTTGACGATTCTAGTTCACCTACTCGCCGCCAATTTGATTATTCTATTGGTCGCTAGATGTCTTTAGTAAAATAAAAATTAATATTTAAGCTATTTATTGCTATGATTATCGGGCATTTCAATTCTAATTTCGACCATTTTAATATACATACGTACGTGTAGCATTTAGACATCATTATTACTACTTGTATTGATTTTGCATTCTTTCGTGTAAATCACGATGTCATTATTAACTCAAAAAAATATTTAAGAATACAATTTGAGCTATTTCACAAAAACAAAACAATATATTATTAAAGGTTAGCGTAATTTATTAACGAATTCACCTTATCATATAAAAATACGGACACCCTAGGGCTTGTAAACATTCTAAGAGTGACTGACGAAACTGACGTTGATTTTACACTTGTGATGAATATTTTTAAGCAACGCTATTCATAACTACTTGTATTTTATACACTACATACATTCCCCTGACACATGCCAGACACAAGTCGGCCATTTTATTGAAGAATAGTAGATGACATATATTGTCACTTAAATTTTAAAAGGACGTATTTTCTTCTTATGAAGATTATGATGCACATGAGTGACAATGACATTAACATAACATTTATAATGGCCATTGCGTTTCCACTTTGCTTAGTAAATAAACCTCTTTTTTACTCTATGATTACTACAAGTGCTACCTCCATGTAGCACTTGTAGAATCATTTGTTAGAGAAACAGAATTAAACCACACTTGTGTAATTGAGTTTTATACGTAAACTTGTAGACTTGTGAACTTGTAATGTACGAGAAATAGGCCCCTTTGTTCGTACTTCCAAATTAATTAAATACAAAAAATAGGAAAATTATGGGTGGAACCACTAAATTTTGGTTAATTGATTAACACAGACAATTAATTATCTTTTATTTTGATAATTTTCCCATGATCAATTGATATAAATCAATTCAAAATACCTATTAAAGATGAACTATATAAATTGGATACCTACTAATTTACTGAGCATTCCATTTTTGTTTCGAAATATAAACCTCTAATAATAACACCAAAGAAATCTTGATATCGACAACCGTTTTGATTGACGCTCCGATACAAAGGAATTGAGAGGGAAACGGAAAGTGTTTCTTTTGGAGTCAAGGCAATTGCCGGGGCGAGTTGAAAGGCTTCGATGAGTATCATCGACGGAGAGTCCTCTACAGTGCCCCTCCTGAACTTTAACATGCATGCCTCGGGTGAACCTTAGCTCAAAAGCATATTGTCACAGCTTAACTTTGTTTCTATTACTTTTTGATGGCTTAACTTTGAAGATTTCTTGTTTGTTATGGAAGTTTAACGGATTATTACTCTGCGACTGACATCCAAGGGCGTCTGTTTAATATTTATAAAACTGGAAAAAGACGACGAAATTTTATTGCTCAGAGCTTTTCCTGACATGCTTATGGCGGGGTTTGTCGCAGTCGAATTTCCTCCTTCACGTTCGTAACGTCAGACCTTTTTGAAATTGTTACCGACTTAACCGACACTGTTCATGTGACAAGTTTGCTTTGTGTAGAATGTACATATACATTATAGAAATGTTTATAGGTACTTTTACGAGTAAGTAAGTACTTTTTTATCTAAGTTCGACTAGCAACAGAGAGATTATCGGTATCCATCATTTGATCAGCAATAAATATCTTGAGCATGTAGGGGTACGTACATTGTTATACTTCAACATACCTACATAATATTAAAAATGCTACACTAAACGAGATTACTGTAAGAACAACATTATAATTGTCATGTAATATCTTGTAGCTATGTGGATAAGTAGGTATTACAATTATTATTTAATTAACAAACTCGTGTCATAAAATTTCTCACTTTTGTCTTCTTTTATATTCTTACTAGCAAATTCACTCTTATCCTTCACGTTGCAGAATTATACTCAAGAGGAAAGAACATGTCCATAAAGTCACCTTGTTTTTTAGTTTATTTAGTTTTATTTTGATAGTTTACTATAGTTTTAATTATATTCAAATGATTTGTTACCTACAGTTTTTAATTGTGTACTTTGTACCTGTAAAACTTCGATGATAAATGTTATTACTCACAGGACGAAACTTTTTTTAATTCGCGTCCTGATTTCCAGGAATGAAATTCATACAAAACAAATTAAATCGTTTAATCTGCTTTACGTGTTAATAGGTGGTTAATAGCGTGTACCGGGATTCTGAGCGGGATATAAATTCACAGCAAGCCTGCAGCCGACGGCGTAATGCATATCAATTCAGCGCTAGTGCAGCACTCAACCACATACCAGCCACTTTACTATAATATACGGAGTTTATAGAATAATCAATCTGTACCATACCTTTGCAAATAAATTAATCTTAATCGCTCTTTATTCGTATTCATGTTCTCTCTGCTCTGGACTAAAACTGGACCGTGGATGGACAAAATGTGTTATTATTCAATTTTGGAGGGTCTAAATTTTTTGGAATCAGCCTTCGTAGGCTACTCGTGTAGCTAGGACCTACTGACGCAGAATCCAATGCTATTTTACAAAAAATCACTTTCCAATCACGTACCAATGTATGAAAAATTTTCGCAAATTCGGGGTTGGTCCCATACAAAAAATTGCTCTGTATGACTTATACATAGTGTGTGCGAGGTTAACAGTGATTCATGAAACACCGTGTGTTCTTTATCAGGAATACGTTTGAGAACCAAAATTCGTGCACCAAAACAACTTAAGCCACAAAAAATATTGTTTTCTGAAACGAAGAAAAACTTGAAATGACTAAATCTTTCTCGTTAAACAGATATGTTTTATATGTACTTGCTATGTGGGCTGCTATACTCGTAATGTGATCACTAATCATCCCGTTATATTCCTGGTACCTCCTTAGTTCTATCTTAGCATCAGAAGGTAAAGAGAAAGAAGTAGTTAAGTGTAAAGTACGTAACACGTGCATTAAAGGTGAAAAGAGGTCATTGGTGGTAATAACGCTCTTTAATGCCATAAGAGGCCATCAAGTTCCTCACGAGAAGTTCACAGCAGTGAGACCCGGCCGCGCGGCCGTGAATGCTTAGAATGGCAAAGCTCGAATTTCGCGCCTATTTTTCGATACCACGACGATGGTAACACAGGACCCACCTCAAGGTAAGCAGTTTCCTTAGCATGATCAAATACCGATCCTTCAACAAAAGAAGCATTTAGTTACTGTGCCTTCTTGTTGTCATGGTGAATTTTATTTGAGCGTTGACGAACCAATTAAACCTATTGTTTTTTTAACGATGCCTCATTGTTAGTCGGAAAAACAAGTTTTCTAGCTCGTTATACCGATAATAATTGTTCTATCCCAAAATTAGTAGGTACCTACATGAATACCATAACTTTAAATCCACCGAAAAGACGATTATAATAACCTCAATCTGACAATGACCCTATATGTGTGTGATATCTCTGAATTGCGTAAAATTCTACATTTATCGGAACAAAGAACTGAGCCTTCCTGTAATACATGACCGGGGAAATACCCATTATCAGTTTAACGGTCCGGATAGGTTTGATTTTTTTCCCTATTCGGCACAAAGCGTGTGTTAGACAAAATATATAATTTTTTCTGTGATAAAATGATTTACTAGGCTTACCTTTTGTGTAAAAATAACAAATTCAATTACGATATTATTTTACACTTAAAGCACCGGAACACAAAGTTGTAAGTAGGTAAGTAGTAAAATACTCGTAGGTATGTATTTATATCAAGAAGTCGTCATAGGCGTCAGTCAATATTGAACACTCTATACTAAAATACAAATAAGCAGTCAGCAATTCCCCTCACAAGGCTAAGGCGCTCCTAGTATAATGGGCCCCTACGTGCTTTGCAAGGAATTGTGAAAAATCTAACTGCACCGTAAAGGCGCATTCAGACCGAACGAACATTCGCTATTCTAACCCCCCACTCTACGAAATTCGATCGTTACACAAAAAGTGATTGGTTTATTTCGTAGAGTGGGGGATACAACAGCGAATGCTCTTTTGGTCTGAAAGCACCTTAAGGCGTTCCCTTCCATATTGAGTAGTACCTATTGCTAAAATCTATTAGTCTTCTTACCACTCTCAGTATTGTAAATAATTATTTGAATGGTGGATAAAAGGTTCTCAACGTTTGGTAATGCTGCCGCGCCGAGTTCACCCGTATTTTTTTAATGAAAATTCTCCTTCTATAATGCATCCAGGTCGTCTCGCCATCGCGTGCTCGGTCTACCAATGTTCCGGCCAGCATCATCGAAGGTTTTCCGTGGGTTCCAGTCTGAAACCGTTTTGGCCCACCCTGCTGGGTGCATACGGCAAACATACCCAGCCCAGTCCCACTTGAGCTTAGAGTTCCGTGTTTCTGAGTCGATCAGTTCTACGAACACCAAGTACGCCACGCTCCATTGCCCTCTGGAAAATCTTGAGTTTTGACTTTAGAGCTTCAGTTAATGACTAGTTTCACGTCGTAGGTTAGGACGGGCAAGATACACATGTCGATGAGTTCTTTAGACACAGTGGAAGGTCGCCCTTCAACAGCGCTGTCATGGACTAGAAGCTCTTCCAGGTATTATCGATCGACTTCCGCGGTCTGCCTGTTTTCGAAAGAAGCTATCTGGCCCAAGTAAATGTACTCTTCGTTTCGTTCTGTAGGTCATTAACTGAGCTTTTGCTCGATTCATTGTGAGTCCAACTTCAATGCTTGCGATGCTGAGATAGCAGCTTGTAGCATATTCTGTAATTGAAATGCCGTATGGGAGAAGAGGACAATGTCATCGGCAAAGCGCAGGTTTGTCAACCTTTTATCACCAATTAGAATACATAAAAGTATTCTTAAATTATCTGTGAAATCTGTGAATTAAAATTTTCAAAATCTATATTTGCTAGTAGTTTCAAGACAAAAAAATTTACCCAAAGCATATTAAAATTAATGATGTAGTTTGTCATTATCATTACACGCCATATTTATCACAATTGAGATTATTATACATTGTAACATATTATAAATTACGATTCAAGTGTGAACTTTGTACGAATGTTGGATTAAATAGGTACTGCGTTACTTATAAAATGGCAATAGTTCCACGTGTTCGGTTCCCATACTCTAACTAAGCAAACACCAGACCACAAAGCCTCTATTAGACTGTCTACTTAGTAATGAAATAAATTGCACCACGAATCCTTGAAATGCACTTGAAATAAAAAATGTATTAGACAATTGTAGTGGACTAGAATAGCGTTCATTTAGTATTCACTGCCGGAAGACGTTGCTAGAGACTATACTAAAAACTTAAGGCGGGATGCTTTCACGTGCTACATAGTGAGAGAGAATTGTGTGAATACATATGCTCGAAAGCAACGCGTGCAAAAGTCGAAAACATACGGCACGACACAGTAAAATATCGGAGATTATGAGTTAAAAGCTAAGACCCTTATTCATAAATGCCTCCTCACTTAGCAAGCCCATAAGTATTGTTTGTCCCTGATGCTTATGAATAAGTGAGGGCGGCATCTTTCAGTTCGACGCTCATTAGGGAACTTTTTGAACAAATCACGAAAAATATGAGAATCTGAGGCTTTAATCAAAATTCCGTATAGCAAATAACTAAAATTTATTAATGCCTTTACAATAATTGTAAATTATGTCATATTCCGTTACTCAAAGCCCTGCGATCAATTTTAGTGATAAAGAAGATCTGGGTGCTTAGCGAAGTTGCCAATCGCTAACGCTTAATAGCGTATCGTAGTTTTCCCTCTCTGTCACTCTTTCATATTAGTGCGACAAAGATAGTTAGTTGCCTTTCTTTTACGTTTTACGATTAAGCGTTAGCGATTGGCAACTCGTCTAAGCAAATAATTATATCGAGAAATTTGTTTCCAATTACGTTTCCGTATTACAAAATACTACGAAGTTAGTCACGTAAGTCATTCTTCGAGATTTCAAATACATTATGAGAAATTTGAAATTTTCTGAGCATTCAAAGACGCAGGTATCGCCTTAATTTGCTCGAGCTGCGGACGTGAAAAATAGCGATTTCAATTTACCTAATACTGACAGTGACAGCAACATGTTATGCTAATGTTTGCTATCATTGGTAGGTACCTAAATATTTACGCACATGTCGTATGTCGGCCAGATGTGAAGGAATTTAATTAGTGTCTCGGAATTCGTGTGAATTAAACTTCCTAATGAAGGCTTTGCTAGCGTTAGCCGTTGACGAGAATTTCCCCGCTCGGAATTAATATCGTCGTACAAAGTTCGCGCTCCGCGGTATTTCATTCCGCAAATTTGCCTTGTCAGCCTCGGATTGATATCTTTCCTTGATAACTGACGATATTTTATTTTTCAATTCGCAGTTTGCGCGAAAATGAATGATTTAGGGTTGATACTGGAGATTTAAACGGTCCCTATTGATTAGTTTGTCGAATTCATTGGAGCGGTTTCCTATTTCGATTAATGTTTTAGCTTTCGATTAATTAAATTCATTTTTGCATTCTAAATGTTATTTATTGTACCTACGTTATTAAATAAAGTGGAAGCTATAGCTTTCTAACGCGATATTGATAGATTCGTTGAAAGCTATATTCGAAACAACTTTTTACATAAATTTAGGTACAGTAAATGGTTACGTCAGTCTCTCTCATTGTGGCCAGTTACTATTTATTGAGATTTTTTGTTTAATTTTATGCTGAATCAATACTATAATAGTAGGTCTTATACATACTAGTATGTCTATGATAGTTGGGCTTTTATCACCCGTAGTGGCTATAAAACTCATGTCATGATATAATGAAGCACCTAATAGTTCAAAATGACTTTTTGTACTATAAATAATAAAATATCTAGAAAATAATGTGCCTCTATAGATATTAGCAAATCTTTGATGATGCATTTACATAATTGATTTTAGAGACCACCTATTTCTTATTTAATAAAATTTCGCCAAATACGACGTAGTTTACTGTTGATACACCTCCAATCCCAGGTTCTATTATCATAAAGTAAGCACTTGTATCCCCCGAGGCATGAGCGCGTTACCGCAGATTACTTAACGATGCTTACCTACTAAATAACTACGAGTCTCTATTTACATACGTGCCTTTGAGTAAAGGGTGATCACACAAACGGCGTGTGGCGGTTTGCTGTCGAAATTGTAATGGATTCACTACAGGTCAAACCCTGTGGTTCCGAAATAGGGTGAACCACCGCGCGAGTTTACGGCGAAATTCTAAACTAAGCCGTACCATTAGTTGGCAAGTTAGGTCATACTCAATAGGTATAGCCCTCGCACTCGCTGCAATAAATAAGTGCAAGAGCGGTAGAATGCTTTATGTAATGAGTAAAACCTAACGAATCTTTTACTTTCTAATTCATGGTACGGCTACTGATGTATCGGAGCGAGCGTGATGCACTTTACATATCGAGTATATCGTTCCATCTTGTGGTAAAGACACAGGGACATTCATCATCATCATCATCATCATCAGCCAATTGACGTTCACTGCTGGACATAGGCCTCCCCCAGAGAGTTCCACAAAGATCGGTCGTGAGCTGTCCGCATCCATTGTACACCCGCAACCATTACCAGGTCGTCGCTCCATCTTGTGGGGGGCCATCCCACGCTGCGCCATTGTCTACTTAGAAATAAAGAAGCGCTTGTTGATCTAAGTACCTAAATTTTCACATCACGCTACTTACAGTTGAAATAGCATTCACGGTCACGAGTTTCCTAAATGCTTATTGTAAAAGAAGTCCGATCGACCTGCGAAAACATTTAGCACTGTGAATTCTAGGTAATATTTTATAGTGCAGCACCGAACCATTCAGGCAGTGGCACTATTTAATATTGACAGAGCCTTCCGGATATCATGCGATGCGACCCAGATTGCTGGGTCTCAGTTATTTATAGCAGCTTTTGCCTATTTTGCAGATAAATCTACGAAAATGCAATTGGAAACTAAGAAACTATGCTGGCTAGCTGTTCAGTAAGATGATTTAGGTATACAGAGTGTGTAACATTACTGCCTGTGTTGCTATTTTGTATAATAATATATATTTTAGGCATTTCAACAATTAAGTATGTAGGTACCTAATAACAAATATGTTATACAAATATTAATGAAAAACATAATTTTACGTGGTTCGCAGAACCTGAACTCTGTAAAATGTTCGGAACGTCGGGATGAAGTTAAATTTAATTAATATACGCAAGTATATCCGTTTTCATAGTTTTATTTCATGTGTAATCCTCGCAGTAATCGAAGAAAATATTAAAATAATAAATACAATTATACTTAGAAGCTCTATGTTGTCACCACAACCTTTCATTGGGTTTACACAGTCACACGAGTGTAAGTATAGATATATTTTTAATTTCACTCTCAGGTCTTTACTTATGGGTATTTAAGAGCAAGGGACCTCTAACTATCGATTTAGACTCTAGTATCTATACCTATAGCTATAAAAAAAGTACCAAACCCATCTCGACACAAAATTATTATCATCAATTCAACCAATCATCATTTGCTACATGAATCAATAAAATAATTTGATTTGCTCCACAAAAACTTAAAAAGACGATGCCATTGAATCTGTTTAAAATACCTAGATTTCGTTATTTTTGTTAACAACTAAATAAATATAACATATTCATTAAAGTTATAATCTTGAATACTTTGCTGTGTTGCTAAAGTTTGAAATTTACAATTCATAAGTATCATTCCTAAGCGACTTTACATAAATTTAATTACTCTTAAGTTTATGATAAATAGCTTTTTATTTTTGATTGATTGTATGGCGTTCATACGCGATGAAGGTACCTGACTAATGGTAAAGTAATATATCCACAGTTCCGCGGACTTATAAAACTAGTAAGGAGTTTTACGTCATTCATCTGAAAAAAAAACACTTACACTGCTCTTATGTTAGTTATACTGTGATGTAAGTTTCAAATCGATAGCGGTAGTAGATCCAGAGTTATATATACGTAGAAGTTATAAACAGTCAGAATTCGGCAGCATAAGGATAATTTTTATATATCCTTTTGGCGCAAAACCATTAAAATGTTCGTTCATTACATTATCTATTAGCTTTCACAAAATTTGAATGTCCCTCCTAAAAAATAGTATAACGCATCAGATTGTCGTCTCTCCGACACTGAATGAATAGGAAATTACAGGGGTAGGTCCGTCATGATTTATATGTGAAAGGGAAATGAGGCTTGTTTGCAGTTCCGGGCACGTCGAAGAGAAGCTGGAACTGGAACTCGTTTGGAACACCTGAAACTAATTTAGAACTCTTCACTATATGCCACACACGTCCTCGATAACGTTTGAAGCAGCGGGGGTTTGATTTAATATCTTTTATTAACCTAAGTCTATGTAAGGACCCGGCTAAAATTGCAAGCCGAGAAAAATAACCTGTCATTGTAGACTTTGGGGTGCTTGAGAGTACAGTCCCTATTTAGGGAATTGAAAGGCGGCTTCGCGTGCTTATGTATACCTATCTATACTCCGTTTGGTTTGGTGTTTAAAAAACTGTAAACAATCTTGCAGTATCTTTTTATTGAAAACTGCGAGTAGAAAATAAGTTTTAGCAAATGTACATAATATAACAAGACAATACAGTGATTTACATTGTTTTTGATTCATTAAGTACCTAGTTTGGATTTTTATATGCATTTTTCAATAAAAAGATACTGCAAGATTGTTTACCTTTTTTAACCAACAAACCAAACAGAGTATAGATGGGTGCGCCAAAGTATTTATAAAATTGCAACTTAGATTATTGGAACTCCGAAAATGTTTCTTATACAATTTAACTTCATAATGATCGGTATTTAGAATAATCTTTGTTCATAATTATCATCACATAGAATTATTTATGTTCATAATATTGTTTTTCATACATATTTTTAGTACTAACTTTTATGTTTATATAATTTTTCACTATACTTATTTTATGCTATATATTCTAATGTTATAGGTATTTATTTTTATCTGTACTGGTTTTATGTATGAATTATTTTTGTTTAATTAAATATAAATCGTACTATTACTGTAAACTAGCTACCTGCACAAATCAGGTTGTGACAGAGTAGGTACTGTACTAAACGGGTTCCCTCTAAACTTTATTTGTCCGAAACGCTTAGGACATAACAGACTTGGTATAATCTATTTTGGCATTAACTTAATGAGACAGAAACATCACTTGGCTTAAATAACAATATTTCGAATATTATTTTGTCCGAAACTATCTTGGCATATCATTATTTACGCCGAGTGTTATAAGACAGAAATTAGATTTGCATTTTTTTTTTGCATGTTCGAAACTTGCCTTTTTCGTCAGGCAGAATTTGCTGTGAGGGCGGAAATTTCTGCAGTGAGCGAGCGAAGCGAGCGAACAAAACCTTCCGGGGCAGATCCGACTCGGATAGGCTAGGTTAGAAGACTAAGGCGGGAGCTCTGCTCCCGCCTTAGTCTTCGAGGTTATTTTTTTTTAGCAACCTAGAAAGTACTCAGCTCAGTACCACAGTAAGTAACGTACAAAATATTACTACTACCTCGATTATATTGAGAGGTTGTAATTATTCCTTCTCTGTTATGCTAAAACAAACTATGCCGATACTTTTCATGCACATCCAGATTATGCCTCATCATAAATAGGAGCATCGAAATTATGCTCGAATAATATTCGAACAACTCGAAATCTGCCACAAAGAAATATGCTAAAGTTGAGTATGCCACAACAGTTTCTGCACAAAGCCCATTATGACTACATAGTTTATGTTATTCATAAAAGAATTATACCACAACAGAGTGAACCTAATGGGAAAATGTTTATAAGTAAACAATTTATTTCAAATAACTTTATGAGTATAGATTAATCTACTTGACGACTTTAGGAGGATAAAATTTCGAAATAAAAATCGTTATGAACATTGTAGGTAGAAGTATAATTTATAGTAAGAAAAAAAGTATGAGATAAAATTTTCGGAGTAATGATGATTATGAGTAAAAAACGGTATTAGTAAAAATATTCGAAGAAAAAATTGTATAAGTGCCAATATGGACCCAGTATAGATACATATTGTCAGAAGTCAGACTTACCTATCAAAGCGATTTGTATTTTTTTTCTTTATTTTAAAATCTGTATAATTTATGTATCAAAATAAATCTAACTAACCTAACCTGTATCTAAGATTGGCCCTTGTAGCATTGTGCCGTGACGAGGATGCTCCCGGCAATTCGGTACTCGCTGTATGGCAATGCTGATGCGTTGTGCTAGGGCGTCACCAGCTTTTCGCTGTCTTTAGTTGAAAAAAAAAAATGAAAATGAAAAATTATTTATTCGTTAACTTATATACCAGTAATTGGAGTTCGAGGCCAACGAAACTACGACAGATGCGTTATTGTCAAATCTGTCAAAGTCTCTTAATATTATGTCATTGTCAAATAAAGTTTTCAGGTTTCCACAACCTTTTTGTTATTTAATTTATTTATTTAAAATAATTCCTAATAAAAACATTATATACCTCTGTAATGTTTTTACGCCTTTCTGTTTAATATGGCTGTCACAACTAGGATTTTCTTAAAAACACGTAAATACCTAAAAACTTTTCTTTTCTCTTAACTAACATTGATATGACAACATTTTCTTGTAAATAACTTAAAATTACCAGTGAACACAAACAAAACGTTAGATCTCTATGATAATTTAAATGTAGAACTATAGCACTGCCAAAGAAATTTGTAGGTCAAAGGAATTTTACGAATACGAAATGTGAACATAAAGCACGCTACAATGTATTATTCTGCAATTTTTTAAACGTATGCAGAAATAGGGTTTTAATTTATGTGTAGTTAAATTGCTGTACCAAATGTTATTAACACCTGAAGTGATACCAGCGCAATACCAAATTTGTTACTAATAATTGCGGATAATTCCGTTTTTATTAAAATATCTTATATTTACGTGAAAATAAGTAAATTATATTGTTTCTATAAATTCATCATCAGCCAATTGACGTCCACTGCTGGACATAGGCCTCCCCCAGAGAGTTCCACAAAGATCGGTCGTGAGCTGTCCGCATCCATTGGACACCCGCAACCTTTACCAGGTCGTCGCTCCATCTTGTGGGGGGCCTTCCCACGCTGCGCCGTCCAGTGCGTGGTCGCCACTCGAGAACACGCCGACCCCACCGGTCATCGGTCCTCCGGGCAATATGGCCAGCCCACTGCCACTTCAACCTGGCGATTCTTCGGGCTATGTCCAGTTTTCGGAATCAACATTTTGATTCCGAAAACTGGACAAGCGTCCGATATTCAGAGGTACATAAGCTTTGCTGCTCCCAACCGGCCTTTGTAGGCCTCGAGACAAATGACTAATTAAAGAATTTATGTTTTTGACGCATTAATAGCACGGTCTCGTACTGCTGATGAGCTGTCTTTTCAGCCGTTAGAAAATAAAATCAGATCTTTTTATGGAGGGTAGTTTTCATAAGATCCCTAATGATGCTTTAACGACAAACTGGTCTTAAAATAGGTACGAGTGATAATCGTGAGAGTTTAAATCAATATATCTGTAATGATTGCAACTAACATGTTGTCACCGCGCTGACCTTATCCGACAAAGACGAGATTGTATCCCCCGCTGCCTAAGTGTCAAAGAGTCCATAAGAAAGATACCCCGAGCTCACATAACTTTTATTGGAAAAACACTGTGAAATTTCCTAAACTTTTTGGCCGGTCTGACCGCCAACCCAAAATAAGCCTGCGGCGCAAGCAAGTGCTGATCTGGGTAGTAATGCTCAAAAAGGGTATACACAGGGTATTTATGACGAGTCAAGCTGATTTATGAATATACATCGACTTTTCTTAAAATTGCCTGCGCAAGGCAATTATAACTTTTTACCAATGGGTTGGCGCGATCCCTTTCGCCCATCCAGAATAATTGAAAATTGCCAAGGTCAGGGAAAGCCTCGCCAGCGTAGCCTAGGCCCGAGACCCCAAGGCCCCAATGCCTATAAAATCACTACCCGACTAGGTCAAAACTTCCCACGCAGGGACTTTAATCAAAAGAGGAAATTCTGACTGCAACAGTTTTCGAGCGGGTCAGTTTTTATTTTTTATTTTTGGAAAGATGAGAATCATTAAATATTCCACGCTCGCTATTAAAATTGATTAAATCGTTTCGAAATTCGTTTTACCTAAGGCCCCCGTTAGCATTGCCAAATGCAGGAAACAATTCAAAGAATTATTGAGACGGGCGTGCTATATATTACACTCCTAGTTTTTGTCACGCCGATGTTCCTAATCCCAAAAAGCGACTGATCTTAACGTCCAATATTCAAATCTCAATTCTATACTTACCGATCGTAAAGTTCAAGTTGGTGAAAATTTCACCGAATTTCAGGGTTCATTCAGCCCTCAGATTTGCTAGTAAAAATAGATCTGTCAAACGCCTATTTCCATCTGCCTGTCGCAGCCAGCGAGTCTGAATTTGTTTCAAAGTCTTTTCAACAGCTGCAGAGGACCTGCTTGCCTTAAGGTCATTTCTGACCAATTGGGTTGCCCAGACCTTTCGAGATTTAGTTAATTTAGACTTTTTTCTCCTAGCAAATCAGAACCTCGGCCTTTATCACGAAAAGCCTTCAAAACAGTGCAAATTCTAGAACATATATGGGCTGGCAGGTCAATGATGTTAAGTCTATCCTTACCCCTCGGAGGGCCATAGAATACCTGGAAAATTGTTGGTATCCTCATGCCAACAAAAAGTACTTCCCATTAAAGAAATGCTTGGCCCTGAACATAAATGCCGTTTTTGAAGCGAAAATCCGCTTGTACAAACGAAATTCAAATCATTGTGGGCTCCCTAAACTTTGTCCGCTTTCCAGTACTCCGTGGCCGTTTCAATCACAGAGCCCTGTTAGCATTTGGTGCGAGTCCCCTTCACCAGTCCATATATTGTCGGTTCCCTATATATACTAATGGAAGCGCTGCTCGAACTATCATTGTGGATAAACAATGAAAATATAAAAAGATGGGGGCAATAAGAAGATAGGACAAGAAGAGTCAAGTCTCCATTCAAATCAAAGAGAAATGCTCGCGATCCTAAATGCCCTAAAATGTTGTTGCCATTAGTACCTAACAAACTCTTCCATGATAATACAAAGCGACGACAAGTCTGTAGTTACCTTCCTGAGGAACGAAGGGGGAACTCTGTCATCCTCCCTAATGAATCTATGCTACAAGGTGTTTCATCTAGTAGACCAGTACAACATTAATTTACTAATTCACTATCTTCCGGTAAGTTCGATTGCGAAGCAGACCGCCTGTCTCGCCTGCCTGTCGTTTCAGAGTGAAATCTCCTTCTCCTACCCATAATAACAGTGAAAATATTCTCGAAATGGGACACGCCGGAAGTACACCTCGTGTCGGCAAGGGCGTATGAAGTGCCTAATTATGTATCACTGAACGCGGCAGATCGTCAAGCCCAGTTTCACAATGCATTCAGTCGAACGTGGCGTTACCAGCTAGCCTGGATATTCCCACCACCATTCTTAATACCTCAAGTATTAGGACACGCAATGAATACAGCTCTAGGAATTTACCTGATCGTAGCCCCCCTGTGGCCGATAGTTTTTTGGAGAGCTGATCTCAAAAATCGAGCCCTTGCCCCACCATTCACAATACTTGTACTTACTCTAGATCAGGCCCTGATAGACACAGCCTCAGGTCATCCCCCGTCCCAGGCTCAGGAGTTGATGCTAGAAGCAGGATAATGTGGGGATGGACAGAAAGCATAGAAAATTGGTCCCAACAACAAAAGAATTTATTACTTCTAGCTGGCGAAAATCATCGTTAAAAACTTATAAACACCCTTAGTATAAGTGGTGCTTATGGTCGTGTGGTCGCTCGTGGTCGTTAATGTGAATACACCCTCAGCAGCCGATTTTGCTAGATAAATAATTGACCTGCATCAAAAAGTAAGTTTGTCCTATTCGACCATTTAAGTGTACAAATCTGCGATCTTAACAGACCCTAATTTGCAGGTCAACCTAGCGTCAAATACGCTTGTAAAATATTCATGAAAGGCTATTTCCAATGAAACTTCAAAAGTAAACAACGTAAAGACGTACCTATACGGGATACCGGTACCGTAGTAGAATTGCTTAAAAAAGGTGGTACTCATCAATGAAAATAGCTTTTAGGAATGTTCAAAACCTGCCCCTATCTTATTGTTGCTTGTTCAGGTCATAGGGTATATGACCTTAATTTACTATCTGTTAATAAAAACGATTGCTTATACATCAATAATATTTTGGCCAATTTCTGGGTCAAAAACTGATTGTGCCTCTTAAATTATTAACGTTATTGTAAATGTTAATACTTAATTTACTACGTTCTGTTAAGTACATTAAAAGAGCACGTTGCAAGAATCTAATTTTAGTTATGTATAGTTTTAGTTAAATGTGTAAAATTACCAATACCCAAACAGGGTTCATGTGAACTATTATTATACAATAAGACCTTGTGTAACACATGATTATATACAATAAATGAATTATGAATTAAATACAGTCAGGCTAGAATTTAACTCAAAATCAGGAAACCCTATCAATTTATTGAATTAAAAACGGTTATTTGTTTGCATTTAACTCAAAACTTAAAATATATGGACTTGGACCCTATATTATTTGGTATGGTGACATTTGTAAGTCTGACAATGACGCGGGCATCCAAGCTAGTCCGGGTAGCTAGTGCATCCTGCAGTAGCTTCGAAAAATTTGGTACAAATCCTTCCGTTGGATAAAATCTTAGCTCGCGATATCTGACGCTCACAAAACACTTTTTCTAACGTTTGCTGTAGAGAAATTCGACAATCAGCACCCGTCTTAGCTGTAACTGAATGTTTTACTCCCGTTGATTATTCAATTTGAAAAATAATTGTAAGAAGATCTTATAGATTAGGAGCAAAGGGTACCTAATCAATAAAAAATAGATACATTTTTAATTGATTTATTTATAATAAATTACAATACAACATAATTGAAAAATCCAATGTTACTTTGGGTCATTTTTGACTTACCACCAGTTAATTATTACAATTGATTTTGGTCGGTTGTAGATACATAATTACATACGTAACAATGTATTCAGGTTTAATACAAGCCTAGATTAAGTTGAAATAAGCTTGTTTTTCAGTATTATTGTATGCTAAAGTTGTTGTTCAATAAACAGTATTATTGTATATTATGTGTTGTAATCCATATATCATAATATAAAAGAACATTTTTATTCTTATCACACACGAATGTGACTGTAACTTTACCAGTTACCTAATTGTTTTCACATGATTCACATTGGTGTCTTGCCACCAGGCGATAACAGACAGGTCTCAAATATTACCTACATAGGTTTCGAATAACGGTGCAGAAGCTTAATAGCCATACCTGGGATAACTGGGGGCAAGTTATAGGGATTTGATATCGATTAAAAAGATGTCGATGTAATTATAATAAAAGATGTGCTTATTGAACATTCTCTATTACAGTACAGGTGTAGTGAGAAATTACTTGCCTTCGGAAACGTTCGTAAACACATGCTGTTTCAGGCAGTGTCACCGAGTCTGACTGAAGTAGCATGACAGCTATTACTGTCAGTCTCAGTGAGATAGACTGAAACAGCATGACGTTGACGAACGTTTCCGAAGGCAAGTCATTTCTCACTACATCTGTACAGAGGTTCGATGTCATCTGATATCGGGCGTCTTGTATGCAGATGTCATTTTAATCAAAATGACAATTTAAATATTGATTTTTTAACATTAATTGTATATTTTGAAAACTATTTTAAAATAAACGCGTAACTACCCGTTTAAATTTATTTTTTATTTTAATTGAAGAGTAAGTACCTTATATTTATTCATGCCGAGTAACATTTTGATGTTGTCATTTCACAGTATCATCGATATTTTTTTAGTCGATAAAATATTTTGCTACATCACTTTCGTATAAATGCCCCGAGTTATCCCAGGTATGTTAATAGCAGTGTTTTACCCTACAATAAAACACATATTAAGCGAAACACCTTATTCGAAACCTACACTTTATAATCCTGCCTGGCGGTCAAAATGCAATGTTCCACTCTCACAGTTACTTTTCACTAACTCACTACAAATCTTAGCATTTTCACTTCACTTCACCTTTGTGTAAGTTTTAGTGACGGTGGTGTATCTATCTATCTATTATATCACTGTTTTGGTGAAACATTGCAAAACGTGTAAATAAAACATTAAATTTGAGAACCAATGACGAGGGAGCGGGCATCCCTACCCTGGTACCCTGGTGGCAAAAACGGGAAACTGATAGAGGGGGTAAAAAGAGTAGAGTATAGTCAAATCAGCAACCGTCACGTCATAGTAAACAAGATTGCCTCTCTCAAATATTAATGTAGGTTTCGAATAAGGTGTTTCGCTTAATATGTGTTTTATTGTAGGGTAAAACACTGCTATTTTGCCACTGGGGGCTATATTAAATCTAGTCTATTATAGTTAAGTCAACCAGTCGCGATTTCAGTCATGCAGGTCTATTAATATAATTATGCGTAAACTTAAATAAATAGGTACCTAATGTCCTATATATTAGAAAGATTATTGTAATGAAGCAATCCTAATAAATTCATTTATTCAAAGTAAGCTTTAAGTCGGCGCCAAACAATTAATGAACAAATAACCAAATCCAAATAATCAAATTAACAATGAAACGTGATATCTCTAGTGATAAATATTAAAGGAACGGACAGAAATTGATCAGCGTATTTTCTACCAATTTGATTTTATTTTTTGTTCAGTTGGTTGTGTAAAAAAATATTGTAGAAAAGGCACGTTGTATGTGTATAATAGAATAGCGGAAACTCATCCATCAAGCCGCGGCAACTAACGCCTGCTCCTACTTCCGGTGAAGGATGTTGTCATCGTGAGCTATTAGATTATTTCCTGTTGAATTGTCTCATAGCTACCAGTATAAGCCACTCGGTTAAATTACTAGTAGGTCTTTGTTTAAATAAATAAAATAATTAAAAAATTAAAAAACACGCCTGCCGTTTTAAGCGAACTGAAAAGTAACAAATAATTCCTTTCTCAGGTTAATTCTTGTTAGCGTATCTACATAATAATAATAATAGGCGCTTGTCTTATTACTTACTAGATTTTGTTGCAATTGCAGTCGGGGAACCTCCATATATTTATATTTTCCGCAATGAAAGGTCCCCCGACTGCAATCGAAACAAAATCTAGTAAGTAATAAGACAAGCGCCTATTATTATTATTATTATGTAGATACGCTAACAAGAATTAACCTGAGAAAGGAATTATTTGTTACTTTTCAGTTCGCTTAAAACGGCAGGCGTGTTTTTTAATTTTTTAATTATTTTATTTATTTGAAACCTTTTAGTGAATCTGGAGATTCCTTAAAGTTGGATAGAATTTCAAAAACCGATTTCGCAGAGGGCTTAAGCTTCACCCCGGGAGCACGAGGAGTTCCCATCCCGCTAATTTTGGGAGGATCCGAAGGCACGCCACGTGAGGGCCGGAACATTACTGGAACCAGTTTAAATTTATGTTGAGCGAGTCCGAAGGGCAAACTTCAGGGTCGGAAGCCGAAGACTGAGCTCGCGGAGGCCCGAACCTTCACTTCGAGGGCCCAAGCACGTCGCTTGCAAATTTAAATCGAGGCCGAAGGCCGAGCTGCGAAAAAATTGAACTACTATGCTTGTTCAAATACCACAGCATCTAAAAAACCGACATCCGCGTAGGGCCCAAGGCACGACGAGCGAGCCCACACGGTACGACCGTCCCTCCTAACTAATTTAATAATCGAACCGGAGGGCCCAGCGTGCAACGTTTCGCTTCGAACTCCAACGAAGACTTAAAGCCGAGCTCCGCGTAGAGCCAAAAGCGGCACTCAGAGGCGCGCTAGTTCGCGAGGCGGAAGGCCGAGCTGCTAAAACCCAGCACTACCACATCAGCCGACGGAATAGTGTAACGTTAAAATGGATCAGACGATCGTTTCGACAACCTGCAAAGGCCGTAGGACGTACTCGTTCCTTAGAGAAGCGCTGGTTTGCGATGCCAAAAGCCGAGCCCCCAGCCCGGACCACCGGGGCCAGAGGCACAGACTTTAACTAAGAGGGCCCAAGTGTCACTTGGCAGAAATCTAAAGCAAGGCCGAAGAAGGGCCGAAGGCCTGGAGCGTAACTATCGGGGTGCTTCAAGCGCAATCCCGATGGTCATGCAGAGTCCCGACGAGCGAGCCCAAGTGGTACAACCGTCCTTCTTAACTGCCTTAACAATCCAAGCCAGAGCCCAGCGCTACCACACTACGTGATGGAATAGTGTAACATGAAAACGAATCGTAAATCTGCAGACCCGACGATTGTTTCAACCTGCGAAGGCTGTAAACCATGTTCTGCGTAAGGCCGAAGGCTCGAAGTGTCCCCTAAAGGCGCGCCGACTTGCAAGGCCAAAGGCCAAGCTACCAGAGCCCAGCGCTCCTTCGCTATACAATGGAAAAGTGTAGCATTAAAACGAAGCCCAAAAATCTTTTTCAGAAAATGCGGAGCTCGGCCACCCAGCGCGCTTGCCTGCGAGCTGCGTGAGACTCAAGTTTCCAGGCCAACCTGCCTTCATTCATACCAACTCCCCTGCGAAAATGTTAAGGCCAAATTCGACCCTGATCTGACCAAAAACCAACGGCAGAACGTTCAAAACCTTGCCCCCCCCCCCCCTTTAGTGTTCCTTTCCAGAACCCTATGTCTGACTATACTCGTTTCCTAGTGACGTTGCTTTACCTATCGTTTGCTTAGTTACTAAATTGACATTTAACAAAAATTGTAGGCTCATATTTTGGATGAAAAAAACCGGCCCATATTAAATGTATCTTATCTCGCAAACTACATAGGTACATTTTATTAATATATTTCAAGATATTAATTATTAAGACATCATATTGTTAAGATATTTCAAGTTTTAAATTTTATGAGCATGTTACAACACGAAAAGCAATTTTGTTTGGCTACAATTGCTATTGTGATTGTATTTTAGGGACATTCCTCTGATATGCGAACCATATCGTACGTTATTTTGGTCCCGTTTTATCTATTTGTCGCTCTACGCACAGTTACTTTCGAACAGTTCAGACAACTGAGGCAGCTGTGGCAGCTTTTGGTAGTCATGTCATCATCAAAATATGACAACTTCAATTGACTATGAATTATTATCGGATCCAATGTATAAAATTGTTCAGATTCTATGGGAAATTAATATTAACTAGCTCTTGAAATTTTACCGTTAACACTTGTATCAAAATTGTATCAAAATCATGGAGTGAACTTAAACTTTTGACCGGTACTGTATATCAAACGATATATCGTATATAAGTTTTATTTGAAAAACTCATCGGTTACGAGCCGGGGATTGAACCCACGACCGCTGAGTAGCAGCGGTGCAATTTACCCCTTGACCACAAGCACGTACATACAATCTATCTGTTTCGTACACACTTCTTAGCGTTCAAGAAGATGTGTCAAGGGTGACAGTCCTGTCACGGCTTAGGCATTGAAGAAAAACTTCAATAGTGCGATGTAGAACATTTCGAGTTTTCTCTTCAAACATATACTTAAACATATAACTTGTATATATATTTGCAATCGGCATACAAAATGCTTTAATTTGATATCCAAATCATATCATTTAGATGACATATTATTCTTTGCGCTTTAATTGTATTTTAATGAATCTGGTTTTTCTAGAATAATTAACAAACATGTAAGTTATATACATATTCGTAATCGTTGTTTAAAGCTCTTCATTTTGATAATAAACTCGATAGATTTCTTTCATATTTATTTTTTTTGGTTAGATAATATTGAATTTTAAGGCCGCCATATTGTTTTTAACGTGACGTCACATATCCTATGTTACCCGCGACGTCACGAGGATTCCAATGATACCTTACACCAATAAAAACGGTTAAGCGGTCGCGAAGATCTGCGCGTTTAAAGAAAATATGAAACATACATAGGGGCTGAACACATATACTCTCCTTTTGGCAGTCGTGTAAAAACGTGTTGAATACCTACACTTTTTTCTGTCAAAATATGAAAACGAAAATAGGCGCTGAACGATTTCATTTGATTGTATACAGAAATTGGGCATGGAGTGTAGTTTCGCATCAAAGTAGACAAATGGCAGTTTCCAAACTATGAATATTGTATGCAGTCACATGACATGATACACTGACTACCAGGACATGATCAGTTTATATTTTTTTAACTCCAGTAACAACTAGCAACTGAAAAATCATTTCAAGTTCCGAAGTAGACCCTGTTACACGTGCTTATGTATAAGGTCACATGATTGGCTATAATTAACTTACGTGAAAATGGAATCCTAACATATATCGTATATCGGCATTGATGTATTTCAATCCTTATCACTCTTCGTGCAGTAAATATTTAAAATGATTCATTTAGAGATTAAAATGTTATATTGAATGTACCTCAGAGACGTCAATCAACCAGACGTTTCGAAATCGCGAAACACGACAACCACGGGTATCCAATACTTGAAAACTGTACTGTAGCGGTACCATGACTTTGGAATTATCGGTAACTTTTAGATTTTACTCGATACCTACGTAACGTACTCGTAATACAGGTCGCGCTCGCTCCAATAATATGTCGTGCGCGATAGAATGCATTACGTATCAAGTAAAATCTAACGTAATCCTTTACTTTCCAACTTATGGTACGGCTACAGTAGCCGTACCATGAGCTGCCGCGGCGTTAATAACGACTATCCGACTCACTTGCGCCAATACGCAAGTACGAGCGGACTTGCAACTTCAGAGGTAACACATACGCGTTTCCGACCGACCCCATAAATAAGATGATTTTCGATTTTCTCTATGGTTTAAAAATAAATATAGTACTTAATGAATGCTTCTTCAACAGGTACTATTCTCATTTTGCTTTCTCCGGTGCATGTCAGGGCAGATGGCGCAGCATTTCATTAAAGTCTGACTGCTGGCTGAATATTACTTGATAAGATAGCATAAGTGAACTGTGCAATTTTTACTTAGGTATTACTTGTATACGCAATGCCCGTTGCAAATCCGTAATTATGAAATTATTATTACACACATTACAGCTATGTAAACATATGTATTGTATAATATACCTACATATACCTAAGGGTAATACCTAAATATAATTATATAGGTGTAATGTGTGCTTTATTGAATACATTACCGTATTTCTTCCGTTTTAATATAGGTAATTATTGTAAGTAATAAAAAAGTAAATTTTCTATGTAGGTATATAATATAATATGCAGTCAGTAAATCAGTTACGGTGATTAATTAAACCAGGCATAGGACTCTACAAGGTATAATCATTAATAAAGAAGTTTTTAAAGTTAGAACTTATTATGACCTCATTATTTACAATGTAGTATACATAGCTACTCGTATAATTGTAAGTAAATGTTATCTAAATGTAGCTTGTTACATCCTATGCTGAGAGATTAGCTCAAATTATATTTAGCCCTGTATGTAATATGGCAGTTACTCATACTTGGTACACTTGAAAATGTATAAGTAGTTATCGGAGTTATGCTGAATTTAAGCTCTATTGGTGATCACGCATGAACAATGTTAAAAGAGTAAATGAGGCAGAATAGAGCATGGTGAGTACTAGTTTACCGACTCATTTATTCAGGTACATTATGGAAATATGTTTAGTTGCAATATTAAGTGAACCAACCATAAAACTGCACAAATGTCATCTCAGTCACTTAAAAAAAGACTGTGAACAAATTATAGGACCTAAAAATAAAAGAGTCGCATTTTCTTGAACCTTAAGACGACGGCTATCTGGGAACAATATAATATACATACCTTCAGAAAACTTTACATAGCCAATTGTATCCTGAGACCACAACAACATCGTTGCATCTCTCTGGAAATATACCTATCAAAGAACTGGAAACACTATTGTGCTAGAGCTGAACATTCGTTTCAGATATATAAAGATACTTCGTTTATAGATACAGGATGTGTATTCAATACGGGCGTAAAATTTACTGACGATTTACTAATCGTCGAGTCTATTGAACACTTTGAGCTCGGGAGTTCCCCGCGCTCAAAGTGTTCAATAGGTTCCTTGGATCCTATTTACTAATAGGATCCAAGGAACCTATTGAACACTTTGAGCGCGGGGAACTCCCGAGGGGAGTTCTCTGTGGGAGGTCCATTTTCGCTACAAAGCGGAAAAATCACGGGATCGGCTACGAGCGTAGCGCGTAGCACTCTTCCACAACAAAAGTGTTCAAATGATTTCCTTAGAAAATTAGTAATGGTTTTTTTTTCATATATGATAATGTACGCAATGTAATGTCTACATTCATTCACGAACCTAATTGTCATGTCATGTCAGTATTACTTATTATGTCAAATTAAGTTGTAGATTGCACACATTGCAGCTCAATATGACTTTAAAAAATCGTTACACCGAACTAGTAGGTAGGTACACTATTTACGAAAATTACTATTCTATTATCGAATGGGAACGCATAATTTAATCACAGGTATTTGTTAATAGGAATCATCTTATGAATACCTAAATATTTTCACTGTAACTAAATTATGCGCCTGTATGAAATGCACACGCTGTATAATAAAGTAGTAGATGCGCAAGGTGGAAACTTTTGAAGATGTTGGAACAGATTCGAGGTCCCACGACGAGCTCTTGGGTATAACGTATCGCAAGCATCCTCTCATATATGAGAAGTGTTTTTTTATGCAATTTATTGTTGTATGCTTTTCAAGTAAAAACTCGTTAAAACGAAAATAAAAAACCCAAAAACATACTTACATACATCATCAGGCTATATCAGCCCAGCCCACTGCTAGACGGCGGCTTCCCCTTAGCCTATGCGTATGGACGCATTAGGTTAGGAGATAAATGACCATAACCGACACGCTGGGCAAGCGGGTTGACGACCGCAGAAGTGTGTCCACTATGATTCATGATAATCATGATGCTGCTGCCTATCATCAATTTTCAATGAAGAAATGGTCAGCAACACTTAAATCCCTTAGCCGACTCTTACGTCACCCACGGGATGAGTTAGGGTGGTGACAAATGTATGCTTATTGCAGTCACCATATGATATGACACTCAATATACATGCCTTAATATGCGTAAATAAATGAATATGAATATTGGTCATTTTAATGTAAGTTAAATTGTATATTGTTCTGAAATTGAATACAATAAGCCGCTAAGTATAATACCCTCGAGCGGTTGCAGCGAGTGGGATTGATTTCAAAGCTTGGTTTTGTTTTGGAATAGCCGACCGGCACAAATTCGTAAATGCTATATTAATTCCGCTTTGACATGCGGGCTTTGGAGCGTTTCAAGCGGTCAGATTAATAGCTTTAGCTCTGAAAATGTTACAATTACTTTTATGTAAGTACCTACTCAAACTTTATATTGTACATATTTACACAATATTCTGAAACCGTCTACGATTACTATGTAACTACATATGTAGGTACCTATATGTAATAAACTGAGAATACATTACAGAAAATTACCGAATCGAAGGTTAACATCGGTTACTCTTCCACCCTACTTATAGTTAGGTGTCAGGTGGGTAGCCATTCGTCAAATACGTTTACCGATTATAAAGAATTCGGTGCTGACTGTGAATGTAAATCAGTAGGCATGAGCGAAATGCAAGCAATTTAGTATTATCCACTTTGAGCGTATGGAATCCTCATGGTATGATGTATGTAAATGTAGTTTAGAACGCCATTTGCATACTAGAAGCAGATTTTGTATAAATATGCAAGTTCCAACGCATGGCGTGTGTGACGAGCACTTTACATGCAATCATAGAAAAACTACGTAACTACTTCTAATTGAATTCAATGCACAGGTACAGGTAGTATAAGTTAATTGATACTCCGATAGGTCCCAACGATCTTTATAACTATTTAAAAAGTAATGTCCCTAGTAGGTATCCTGTCTGACTCCTGCTTCATGACATGAAAGTCTTCCTGAATTATCCTATAACCAAATAAAATATAATGCAATAATAAGTATGTTTAAATTAAAAGGGCATTGTTTTTTTCTATTTCATTAGTGTATGGGTGCATATTGTGCATTTTCATAAAAAAATGCTTGAGAATTCTCTAAGGAAACAATAAAATATTACGAAACTCTCGTATTAAAAATTTCCTCATCTTTCGACACGCTCTATCTAACTACGGGAAACCCCTTATTACGTGGTCGGGTCCTCGGTCCTTTCATATCTCACAAATGCAAGCCTCCACGGCTTAGCACATAACAAAATGAGATTTTTCAGTCGGCTGCTCTTAATAACCGAGACTACTCAAACAGGAAAATTTTATCTAAATGAAAAAAGAGCCGACAGAGAAAAGCGGTGTTTTTGTTCAAGTTCTCGTTTGTTGAGGTATTTAGGAATTTGTGCTTGAAGAGCAAATTGCTCTGTGTTTGTTAGTGATGTGCTGAGTTGCTGATACTTATTTTACAATAATTACGAGGTTGTAAGTAAATACGTTGAAAAGATAGAGTTTAGCTGTAATTTAATGACGCACATTTATTTTCCAGAATATACCTATTTGTAATAATGTCATAAAAAAGTACTTAGTTTTTCTTTATTTTTATAGTAGCATACTAAAAATATTGGCAAGACACTATTTAAACATATTCTAAGTATACATTTTGCAGATTCAGGAATAAATTTGAATCTCTAAATCATGCAAGGGTAGCAGTTGTAAAAGGGTTTCCTTGGGTTTCGCTTAAGTGTCCGCCGACCCTACAACTCGACGGGTGGTGTGATTCTATCAATTACCTATTATCATATATATCATTGCCGTGATTGATGGCACTTTCTAATGTATGAGTAGATCACTCGACTAAAATTAAAAACTATTTGCATTGAAAATGATGAATTTGTTATTGACGCCTTTAATTGTGATCATTTGAACATTTTTAAGTATTAAATTAGCACATCTTCGTAGAAGAAATTAAATATTCATGCGCAATGCACAATTGTAAATTTTATCGTGATTTCAACTACAGGTAATTAAAACGTAGAGCGTGGTTAGCACCAATCACACTTGAGAGACTGATTAAGATTACTCAGTGTTGTTATATAACATACCCGCGATAAATTTTAGTGAACGATTTAACCTTGGTTTGGTGCAACCGATCCTTAGTTAGTAGGCAAGTATGTATACGTATATGATAAGTAGGTAGATTTGATATAGATATTCGGTATTTATGCTCTTATAAATCGCACATGGGACTTCTCGGCATATTTACAGCAACAACTTTCTTTAAGCCCTTAAGTATATGCCCTGCTATTGCTAGATTTACATTTTTGAAAATTTTTGATGGGATTATACTACTTTAAGAAATCGGTGCTAGGTAGTTTACCATGGTATCGACGCGATAAAAAAAAACAACATCACATCTCTCATCTCATCTTTCCCATCCCCATTAACAAATAAAATTACATAACATTTTCTGAATAAATTCTTATGCTGCTGTAATACCGACCGGTTCATTTTCCTCTAAACGAGAAAAATCTTCTTCAGTACCTACCATAAAACGAGGTACGTTTTAGGTTTTTATGGTAATAATATAAGGTGTATTATAGCGTGAAGCTTATGTGCCTGAGCAGGTACGTGTCTGTACGCGCTCAATCTCTTTAATCGCCTTTTACTTAAATCAATTTTTACGCCTATCCGGTAGCAACCAGGTATCGCCGTAAGTGTTCATTGTGAAATAAGTAATACAGTAGGTAAGCAGATAGTCAGTCGGAGATCTAGATATTCTAGATTTGTTTATTCGCTCGTAAAATGTACTTATTTTGTTATTAAATAGAACATTACTTATATATTTTTTATTTCATATAGGTAGTAGTGGGACATACAAAGATAAACATATTATTATTGTCATTGCATTTAAAAAAAATGAACGCCTCAAGCACATCAACCCACATGTCGCCCTGGTTCTTATGCAGAAGTGTCTGGCTGTTCCTAAAATCACCTACCTCCTACGTACTGCCCCGGTCTGGCTATTCCCGACGGATATGGATTCCTTTGACACCATTATTAAAACAGCTTTGGAATCCATTGTCAACGTGTCCCTGAACCTCGACAAGTGGACACAAGCTACACTCCCTATCCGGTACGGAGGAATCGGGGTACGATGCGTCCGGGATGTGAGCCTACCGGCTTTCTTGGCGTCGGCACATGGGGTAGTAGACCTAGTCGCTAGCATTTTACCTCAAAATGGCGACAGGGAAAGCTTACCGTATGTAGCCGACGGCCTGGAGGCATGGTCGGCTCTCCACCCGGACACGCGCCCGGAAAACCCCTGCATACAGCGCGCCTGGGATGACATGGGCTGTAAAGCCACCCTTGATCATCTGATCGACGGGGCAGAGGGAACAGACCGTGCTAGGCTCCTGGCGGTATCGCGCCCCGAGGCTGGGGCATGGTTACACGCCCTACCGTCACCTCAACTGGGCACTTTACTCGACGGTGACTCATTGCGCGTGTCCGTCGCTCTTCGCCTGGGCTGCGATGTATGTGAACCACATGTATGCATCTGCGGTTCCATGGTAGGAGCTGACGGTCACCACGCACTGAGTTGCCGGCGATGTACTGGGCGGCACCCGCGTCACCATGCCCTAAATGATAACATCCAGAGGGCCCTCAGATCAGCTGGTGTTCCTCCTGCGCTTGAGCCGCCAGGTCTCAGCCGCACTGACGGGAAACGCCCCGATGGCCTGACTTTGGTGCCATGGGAGAGAGGACGGTGCCTGGTTTGGGATGCGACATGTGTGAGCACCTTCGCCGCTTCCCACATTAGTCGCACCACACGTGCTGCTGGAGCGGCAGCCGAGTGGCAGGCGAACTTAAAGCGGCAGAAATATAGTCTCCTAGGACCGAGCTATATTTTCGGTCCCGTCGCGGTGGAGACAGCGGGCTGCTGGGGAGCTGACGCGAAAAAACTTATACGGGTCATCGGACGTCGTCTCCGACAAAAAAGAGAGCATCCTCGCTCAGAGTCGTTCCTGGTGCAACGGCTGTCCATGGCTATTCAACGCGGAAACGCTGCGAGTGTTATGGGCACTTTTGCACCCGGAACGACGATGGGCGGCCTATATTCCTAATTATAATATGTTATTTTTAGTCTTTTTGTTTTTAAGTTAGTTTTAATTTTAATTGTTTGTAGAAACTTTGATACTTGTTTTATCTAGAATAGTTTTATTTTAAAATATTTTAGTATTATGTAATTAAATCTACTTTTGTGATTATTTTTAATAAAGGGACTTTAAAAAAATGTTATAAATGTTTACTTATAATTAGTTGTTACGTAACACACGTTTTCGAAACTTTTATAGGTAGTCCAGGGTACTTAGACAAGTTGACAATCGCTAACGCTCAATCGTCAATCGTAAACGAAAGGCAGCTATCTTTGCGCACTAATATGAAAGTGTGACAGAGAGGGAAAACTACGATACGCTACTAAGCGTTAGCGATTGTCAACTTGGCTAATCATCCTGTGATCGAAATCAAATTAGTCTATATCTCCCTTTGTTTATTGCATACTGAAATGTTTTATCTTTTCATGTCGTTCGGAAAATTTAAGACGTTTATGTTTATACAGACGACGTCAAAGATATCGTTGCGATTTAAGTGCCAAAAATATATTTACACAACTTTAATATCAAGGCAATAAAGTCGTGTAAATATATTTTTGGTACCTAAACCGTAACGATATCTTTGACGTCGACTGTACCTAATTGGGTGCCTGACCGAAACACGATATATTTACTCGTTGTGTATTTTACATGTTCGATATTTGAATTCCAGGTTCAAATTCTTCGTATATTCCGCATATGTGGAGCGACGGACAGTGGGCGCGGTGCGGGTCATAGCGGCGACCAAGACACGCGGCGCCGACAGCGTAGTGTGTCGCCTGTGGCTGCTGGACAACCGCACACTCACCGTTAAGGCTAGAGTCAAGGTATTTGCACACTTTGAATTGCAGGTTCATATTCTTCGTATATTCCGCATATGTGGAGCGACGGACAGTGGGCGCGGTGCGGATCATAGCGGCGACCAAGACACGCGGCGCCGACAGCGTAGTGTGTCGCCTGTGGCTGCTGGATAACCGCACGCTCACCGTTAAGGCTAGAGTCAAGGTATTAGCACACTTTGTGTTGTTTATAATGAAAAGAGTTTACTTATACCCATCGTCAGACATATCGTGAAACAGGTTCGCAGACATATATTTGCGTTAATACTAATATATCAATAATATTAACTAAAAACGTATGTGAAATTAAGGTTCAAGGTTTTAAGTTGGTAATAAAACCAAGATTGTGTGCTGATGCAAGTATTTAAGTTCGTTTACATTTTTTATTTTCTACTGACGAATGGTATACATTGTCGCTCACTTGAGGATAAATCACATAATGGCACAAGTATATCCTCGATTTTATTTTCATCGTTCGAGAAGATGTGTATGGGCATGATGTACCTATTATTTCTGCAGTATACGGAAATATTTTCTATTATAATATAAATCTTGGCTGTGTAATGCGAAAAAGGGACGAAGGGTCTTAACAGACCCTTCCCAGACCAAGTCATGGGAAGGATAATTAGGGTGAATTACTGGACCCGGCCACTTGTCGTCCTAAATGCCAATTTCAAAATAAATCCAAATAACGCGTACAAAAAACATCACATCAATTCCAATTACTGGTATTCAGTACCAGTCGGTGATTGAATTATCTCAGGATAATCTTTAGATTAAAGTATCCATTATTAGTTAAAATGATCGCTGTCCTTTTCTCAGATTATCAGCCAAAAAAAACCGACCAAGAGCATGTCCGGCCATGCTCAATTTAGGGATGCGTAGTTATTCAAGAACAGCTGAGCCAAACACGTTCGACGGACAGACGGACAGACGGACAGACGAACAGACAGGCAGACGGACAGACGGCCAGGCGGACAGACGGACATGGCGAAACTATAAGGGTTCCGATTTTGCCATTTTGGCTACGGAACCCTAAAAATGACAGAACTATAATTTATTTGACGGACACTGTTAATTGGAGTTTGAAAAATCAATTCTTAGTAAATAATACTTGAACCGTGCCGAATCCTCGCTGGACTAGAGCCGGGTCACCCAGAGGATCTTTTTGTATAGGAAGTCTGATGTTAGACCGAACTGATAAAAATTAACATAAAAATCTTTTTTTACAGCCTATCCGAGAAAATTGGAATCTCAAGTACAGTGCGACATACGTGCTATGTAGCCTGAGGGACACTGGCGTCAAGCCGCAGGAGACGGCGGGCGCGGCGGTGGCGGTGATGGCGAGTGCGCACACGCAGCGCCCGCCCACCAACTTGCTGCCTGTGCTCGACACCACGCCAAAAAGTGGCATAGAGGTACGCGCTGTTAGCTAATATGAAATAATGATAATGACTGAAATTATTAGTACATTGTGCATCAAGGGAGGTAAGTACTCGAGTCATAAAAGCCCTCCGCCTAACGGCTCGGGCTTCTAACACTTTCGTTAGTATTTCGCTTACCGACCGTGATGCATACAATGTTTTTCATCACACTTGCCGACAGAAAAATAAGTTTTAAGACATAATATTATTAAATGACGTGCTGACATTTCTACTACTCCCTAGGGAATTTCACTTTTCTATTACTCCCGCTACGCACGCAAGAGCACGCAAGCAATGGCGCGCTTAGACAGCAAGTGTGATGAAAAATTTATTTCATCGTTGAGGGATGAACAGAGAACTATTAACTGTAGAACTGATGTTTCCTGTGAAATACTCTTCCCGCCAAGAGTACGTAATATCCTAATATTAGTTTGACCCAGCGTTGAGTTTATGTTCATTTTATAGTCACATCATCATGTGATGATGCTGATGATGTCATCAGCCTATCTGAATCCACTGCTGGACGTAGGCCTCTCCTATTAACTTTGCGTATAGACGCATTAAGAGGTAAATCCCTATAATCACCACCCTGGATAAACGAAATGGAGATCACAGTAATGTGTCGCCTATGATGATGCTGCTGCCATCGTCAATCTAACTACTATCAATGAATGGTCACTACGGTCAGTGACATTTCCATCCCTAAGGTCCCTAAGGACTCTAAGGACCCTAAGGTCTCCCCAAACTAGTCGACGCCGTTTCGGCAAATAGCGTATGGAAAAAGCTTTATGTCAACGCAATAAGAGCGAGTACGTCGGCTCGGCTCACGCGAAACAACGTCTTTCGACGAGAAAACGGCGTTTTGCCGTAAAGCTGTTCGCATTCGTACGACCCTGTTTGCAGCCTACCGCACACGTTCGCATTCGTGAATCTCCTAATACCACTGTACGGTGCCGGAAATAGATGTACGGCTCCGATCACGGCCGAGTACCTAAGGACCGGTAGCTGGCGGAAGCCGTTCAGCGTCTTCGACCGCCGAACATAGCTGACGACAGCCGAACAGAGTCGATGACGCCGAAGTACTAATGCGTTTGTATTTATTCATTTGAATTATTAAAATCTGCAATAGATCTGACAACACGGAGTAATAATATCGTAATCTTGCACGTCTGTTCAGTTTCAAACTCAGGTTGTTACTAACAACCACTCAACCAGTCTCCAAAATTGAGATTTGCCCATCACCCGCTGTCCTACATCTGTTCGTCGGACGCAGGCTCACGCAGGAGCACGGGAGAGCGGACCGTCGCTATACAACTGTTGCGATAGCAAATCGCAGGTGATCGAGCGTTTCAACGGCCGCAAGGAGGGTGAGACTGTTAAACGCAGGTGTTCAACTCAACGGCGGAGACGGTCGATCAGCTAAATGCGAATAGTGTGGTGTAAAACACTTGGCGGAAGCCGACTCCGCGTCGACTGGTTTGGGGAGACTCTTAGTCGATTCTTACGAGTCTTACGACACCCGACGTAGGAATTTAAGTGGTGACAAATGTATTCTTACTGCCGTTACCACCACACGGCTTATTTATCTCGGGCTAACTTGGTTTTGAAAATGATAAATAAAAGAAAAATATTTACAGTATAACAACTAAAGAAATCTATGTTCATCAGTCATCACTTTTCTTTTCTCAGGAAAGCCTACACGTTTGTGTCAAACCATTCCACTACTCTTACGCCCGGGATGACTGGCTAGTTGAGTGGTTTGAGCTAAACCGTCTGCTGGGGGCGAGCCACTTCTACATGTACAATGCTTCGCTGAGTGCTTCTGTGGCCTGTCTGCTAGAACAATACCAGCGCGAAGGTCTGGTTACGCTGCTGCAGTGGAAACTACCGCTAGTTTCCAAAGTAGAGATCAGGTAAGTGTCAGTGTTTCGAGCTCCTAAGTACGTAATAAGAAAATACCTACCATATCATTAGGAATTTAAACTTTTGTGGGACATACAATTTTTTATGATATGTCTCACGAAAGTGAAAAGATTTATACATATAATTAAACGAATAAACTCACGTACCTATGACTATACTAGACCTAGGCTCTCCGAACATGTCGCGTAAATATAACTAAACGGTTAAACTCACGTATTTTTAGTCACTCCCCACTCACTTGCTTCATGTAATTTATCGCAAAAATCAAAGCAAGTGAGTGGGGAGTGACTAAAAATACGTGAGTTTAACCGTTTAATTATATTTAATACCATATAATTTTTGATACATTTTGTTATGTCATTTCTCTGCTCCGTTGTTCACAAGGAGAACAATCTTTTGCATCAGGCGGCATTGGAATCGTCTGTGTGTATCTCGCTAACGGGCACACACAGGTAGATGATTCGCTGTACAAACGGGGTGCTTAGTCCCAATAACATCTGAAATACGTACATTGTTTAATTTGATTGGGGCAGGGGGATTGAATTGATTCGTTGAGTATAACAAAACTTTTACGTTTCCAGGACGGAGGGTCAATTCGCAGCGTTCAACGACTGCTTGTACCGCTCGATGTCCTCTGCGGGCTGGCTGCTGGTCATCGACGTGGACGAGGCCGTGCTGCCGCGGCGCGAGCGCACATTACCCGCGCTGCTTACTGCACTCCGGGCTTCGTACAACACGCCCGCGAAGGCACCTTCGGCGTTTATATTTAGGAACGCCTTTTTCTATTTGCGATGGGAGGTGAGGATAGCACTTTGTCTGTGTAAATTGAGGATTATTGTATTAGACATATAATAATGAATAAGTACTAGTGTAACGAGAGCGCACGCTGCTGCCGGCTTTGCAGAACGAGCTCATACAACAGCCCGCCAAATTAGAAGCCGAAGGTGCCTACCTTCGGCGTTCATATTTAGGAACACCTTTTTGTATATTTGCGATGGGAGGTGAGGATAACACTTTATATAACAGCGGGTTATTGTAACTGAAATATAATAAATTAATAACTAGCATAATCCCAGCCACGTTTCCAGCGCTGCTCACTGCGCTCCGAGCGCACCATACATTTCAAATAGATAAAGTCGTTCATATTTAGGAGCGCCCTTTTACTATTAGAGATTTTAGGCGAGAATTACGCTTGACCAATTGAAATTGATTATATTAGGAATCGAATCATTAATATTTGTGTATTGCGAGTGCACACTGCCCGCGTTTCCATTGGTTTACGTGCACATGGCAAGTACCTATTCCTCTCTTATTTAATGTGTTGCATATATTTTCCAGGACGACGCAGACGCACCTGCGCCGCTGCTGACGTCACGCAAGACGCGTCGCTGGGCCGCGCCGCACGCGCTCAAACACCGCAGCAAGTACGCCGTGCGGCCCGGCGATGCCGTCGAGCTCGGCAACCACTTCCTGTGGGAGATGGCCCCGGGCGCCAGCGCTGTGGGCGTGCCTACTGACCGGGCGTTGTTACATCACTATCGGGTGAGTATAGATAGATAAATCTTTATTCATTCCCACAGCATACATGGCTTAGATAAAAACAAACAAAATCAATTTCAACAATAAGCAAAATGTAACATTCATGCAACTTAAAACTAACATTAGAACGGGAACTTAAACTACAAGCAATGAAGCCATGTGTCGTGGCATAGAAAAGGCGCTGGCTCAGCATAATGATGCGGCGAGCCGCATCGCTGGTATTCTGCCAGTAAAGTAGCCGTCCGTCGAGTTCGGCAATCACTTCCTATGGGATACGGTCCTGGGTGCCAGCGCCGTGGGCGTGCCCACTGACCGGGCGTTGTTACATCACTATCGGGTGAGTATAAGGCTTTTCCACGAAATAAAGTAGCCGTCCGTCGAGCTCGGCAACCACTTCCAGTGGGAGATGGCCCCGGACGCCAGCGCCGTGGGCGTGCCCACTGACCGAGCATTGTTACATCACTATCGGGTGAGTATGGCCTGTCCACGAAATATAGTAGCCGTCCGTCGAGTTCGGCAACCACTTTCTGTGGGAGATGGCCCCGGGCGCCAGCGCCGTGGGCGTGCCCACTGACCGAGCGTTGTTACATCACTATCGGGTGAGTATAAGGCTTTTCCACGAAATATGGTAGCCGTCCGTCGAGCTTGGTAACCACTTCCCTGTGGGAGATGGCCCCGGGAGCTAGCGCCGTGGGCGTGCCCACTGACCGAGCGTTGTTATATCACTATCGGGTGAGTATAAGGTTTTTCCACGAAATAAAGTAGCCGTTCGTCGAGCTCGGCAACCACTTCCTGTGGGAGATGGCCCCGGGCGCCAGCGCTGTGGGCGTGCCCACTGACCGGGCGTTGTTACATCACTATCGGGTGAGTATGGCCTGTCCACGAAATAAAGTAGCCGTTCGTCGAGCTCGGCAACCACCTCCTGTGGGAGATGGCCCCGGGCAGCGGACCAGTGCCCACTGATCGGCCTTGTTACATCACTATTGGGTGAGTATAATTATAGCCGATATTCCATTAGCCGGTGAAGCAAAAAACCTATGTAAATATCTGGTTCACTTTTCCACTTGCCTACCGGTAACGGCATGGAACGGTAAGTGCCGTTACCGGTATCGTTGCCGGGGCTGAAAGCTTTCCAGCCGTTGTCTTTCTACGTCCTTTCTACGTACGATATTGTAGCAGCTGTGTACGTGTATGAGTGCGCGTAGAGGGTAGAGCGACGAGGAGATGACAACCGGCGTAGCGGAAACAACGCCTGTTTGTTATGGCTATTATGAAAGCTAGACGACCATATAAATTATACTGTACTTACATACATAGCATATATGCATACAATTTATATTATCTTTATTGTTATCGTTACAGATGGCGTGCGAATTCGGCGGTATGCAGTGCATCATGGTGCCGTCGACGATTGATCGCACAGCCCACCGGTGGGCAGAAGAATTGATGGCGCGAGTCACTACGGTGAAGAAAAAACTTGAAAACACTTGCTCAGCGTAGGTGACACGGGAATAAAGAACTTGTAGACTGAACCTACGTTATTAAACGTGTCTTTTTTTTCCGAGAACAAGGGAACATCGATTCACTCTTTGGGGCTTTTATGGGATTTGGGTGGCGAGATATTGCTACCTACAATACCTACTTAAAAGTCTACTGCATTGGCGGTGACCGTCTAGGCGGATGGCGTCGGAGTAGGTCTAACGATGAGCGCATCGGAGTTTATTACTAACGTTTTTTTTTGTGAAAGTTGTGTTGTGCCAAAAACGACGTAACTAGTCGAGCACGGTTAAATCGCGGTTAATAAAACAAGGCCCAAAGTTGCTCAACTGAATTCCAGCGTATTTGAATAGATATTGGATTTAAGTCTTTTATTCTTAACACTTTTCAAGATGTGAGCTAATCAGGTATTCAGAATGAATAAGCATGTACATATGTCTCAGTTGCGAAACGTCCGATATCTATTTATGTTTACGTGCTTAAGATAATTGTATCAATCAAATTGTCCCTAACCATACGATTAAATTTAATAGTGTTCAAAGTATCAGTGTGTTGTCGCCGCAGGGTCACTAGATGGCGCTAGTAGGTGCACAACGCGATCATGCCCCCATTGTAAGACCCACACATCTGCCGTCATAACGAAAAAGGGCACATCTAACATAATTTATCAATGAATGATACATAGTGATTTTACCTTTAGGACAATTCCGAAGCCCAGCGTAAGCTTATGAAGTACTTAAAAATGGTTTAACGTCAAAAACATTTTTAACTAAAACAGAATTAAGAAAAGAAAGTCTAAATTTCTAATATCTGTTTCCAATAATCAACAACAAAAACTTACTGAACACTGGCATCGCAACTTCGATTAGGCTTGGCAATGACTGCATTTCTCAAAAGTCATAATCTTAGAAGTGATATAAAAAAATTCAATAAAACCGGCCAATAGCATGTCGGGCCATGCCAGTGTAGGGTTCCGTAGTTGGCTAAAAACAGCTAGGCCGACTATGTTCAAATAGTTTTATTTTAAAGTATTCTAAAAGCCCACTATTCATGATTTTTTCATATTTTTTGGTCCTACGGATCAAAAGTTACAGGAGGGGGGCACAATTTTTTTTTTGGAGCGATTAACTCCGAAAGTAAGGATTTTAGAAAAAAACTTTCATTGAAAACCTTTATTCTTTTTAAGGGACCTATTTTATTATAATGATACTCCACACTATAGGATTACAGCAAATAAAAAAAAGCATCCCCACTTCACCAGTTGAGGAGGTGACCGAAAAAAATTTATTAGTACGGATGGTGCTTTTTTTTAGGCTCTAGCGCGAGAAGTGTGTCATTTTACGTCAGGTCCAAAACTTCGGAGGGCCATCTGCAGTAAAAAACGTGGTACGAGACACGTGCAAAAACGAATTTCGTGACTCGTGTCAATTTAAAACACTCCCTATCGATCGTGTTTTAAAACATCGCCACTCGTTTAGAATTTCATGTTTTTCGCACTTGTGTCGTAATGTACATACTATTTTTTCTTGTTTTTACTGTACCACTTTGTTGGCATGATTAATATGTATAACTGTACTAAATTGCAGATTTCTAGTATTAACGGCCACTGAGCTATGCATGTCAACCAACTGAGTTCCAGACGGTTAGGGCCAACCTCTGACGCAGCCTGTCACAAGGGATGCGCTAGCGACCAAGACCGTCGACATCAATCAAATACCTAACAGTTTGATCAACCGTGTTCTACTAAGTCAATTTTTATATCAATCCGATCAAGGATGGTTGGCGGTTGGTCTTGTAATGTGATCGTGTAGAAGGGCTTTAATGTGTCCGCAATGAAAATATACTCGTAATCACTACGTTTAACAGACAGAAGTCTATATACATTTGTTCGTATAAATGAAATACTGCTACCAACATTAGGCTAAATTAAGTGTTACCATAATTGGCACACCGGCTTAAATAAAAAGACTAGCAGCTAGGCCATAATTATAAAAAAACATGATTGACACATGTCGACGATAGTGATGTGAAAATTTGATAGTAGTGATGCCCATAATTGAAAATACTTTTAATCGAAATCGATGAAATTATGGCAACGCAGCGCAGGAATTCATGTTTTAGGAGTTCGATGAACAAGAGCTGAGAGATAGTTTACAGTGCTACAAAGTTATCCGGCCTAGTGATAATAGCAACGCCACAACGATTTGCGTAACGAGCTTCACAGGAATGCACAGAATACACTGTTTTAACATAAAATGTTTAGGAAGGGATTAGACGGGAATGGTAGTACCTACTGGCAATTTACTGCTGCAGAATGCAGATGCTTCGAAAGTACTGGTGTCTTGTCGTGGAGTATTTTGTCTTCCTGACGAGCTGGGTTTCATTCGTTGTATTCGGACGGACCAAACTATGCGGCGGGATCGATGGCTTCCGGGGTACATTCAATGAAGGCTTTTATTGTATAATATTTTAAATAAAATTTATTTCTAAAAAGTGCTTTATATCAATGCAATGTGTTTAATGTGCCAAGTGTTTGGCGGTTATAGATGCGGAGAGGGACGATCGATGAGTTGTCACCGCAGGTCGCTAGATGGCGCTAATTGAACAAATGTCACAGAATATATCAAATACTTAAGTATAATATATGGTTAGGGATGATTAATATGACAATTAATCATGATAATGATAATGAGTGATTTATGTGTTTAGGCATTATAAAATTCTATCGACATGCAAGAAAAAAATAAGGAGTATTTTAAACCAGCAATTTTACTTCATATTTTATATTTATTCAATGTTTCTGTTTGGTGGCAGTCTAAGTTGTAAATAAGTATAATTATGCCACTTATGCCTGTACATCCCCGGATAAATATACTTATCTATCAGATAAAATTATCACTATCCTTTTCCCCAGGCATTTAAAAAAGAAGGACAGTTAACATTTTATTTGACAGATATTTTATTCGGAGCTGGTGAAACAGGACCTTATTCTAAATTTTTAACTTGAAGCACTACAACCACTTTCGTTTACATACTACGGCCGTCTTAGGCACCGATTTTTTTAATAGTTTCAAATATTTGTAAAACCTTCAATGCCGTGCAGTATTTTTGTATTTTCAGTGTGGACTAAATAAATGCGTGTACCTACATATTTAGCCAAAAGTACTTAGGCTGCAGATTATAATAATTCGTCTCAGTTAGGCAAACGGCTTAATATTACAGTCGTTCACATGTCAAATAAATTAAAATGTGCTAAATCTTTGTAGATAAATTGTTAAAATGGTCGTATAACCCATTCGTAGCTGTTGTACTGGGCTTAATAAAATTAGGCCAAATTCACATAAATTCAATGTGTACAAAACGATTTTCTTAGTCTTAGTGAAATATCTATACAGTGACCATAGCTATTGGACAAAATTTGAAGGCCCATGTAGGGTCAGTACTGCGAAATTTATGGTCTGAAGTTCATATTTTTTAATATAACAAAATATAAAAAATTAACATTTAGAATTTGTTTCTATTAAAAAAAAAAGGCGTACTGTGTACCTACGACCTGACGTCATGTGTCATTTAAATAGGTTTGTATTGACATTTTGTCAGAAGTCAGAATTTTATTAGTGACATAAATAAAGAAAATAGGTGTAAAAATATTTTTTTTTATTGAATTTAATTCAAAAGAAGGTTTCGTACTATTGTGTGGACAGTATTGCTTTAGGAGCTATTAAAAGCAGACAGTCAAAATTTAAATGTAGGCATTTCGGCTTTGTCCAATGGCTAAAGGATACCTTGGTATGTATTTGAAATATTTTAAATGAATAATAACTGAAATGGTATTAATAGTTATAAGTAAGGCCTCAATCGCATAATTAATGCCCCAAATAAGTTTGAATAATATTATATTATCACCACATTCATCTGTTAAAGAGGACCAGCGTTTTGAACCATTTTGTGATTGTTTCACTGTCAAAAGTGAACCTTTATTTTGTTTGATCGCTTTGATACTATATTAATGCACTGCAAACGTACCTAAATAGATAAGTAGAAATATTGATGAAAATGTACGTCGCCATACAAGTCGCCATACAGTACTTACTCGTATTTGCTCAACAATTAATCTAAAAAAAACTGAGGACATTACAAGGACTTTTTACATTTGTCGTATAATTTATTAATGGATTTTTAATTATGACAGGAATTTAACAAAATAACATGCTGAGAACACCACTGTTTTTCCTTGTAACAAATTTAAAATTAATATATGGCTCTCCGTTGTCTACTTGGTAGTAATTCTGTCTTGGAAACTGGAGGTTTGGGTTCAAAGTTTCAAATCCCGGTGAGTGCAATTATGTTTGTATTCAATATATTTAAGAATCTAATGTTTTGTCGCTTAGTACCCACAACACAAGCCTTTTGAACATAATACCTGTCGTGGGATTACGTTGATTTGTGTAAGATTGTCCCATATATATGTATATATACATGATATTTTATTAAATAGGTAAGTAACAGCGATACGAAAATATGCGCGTAGACCTTACAGGCACCTATCTATACAATAACTTACAATAAATGAAAGTAGTCGAGTTATAGATATGGAATAAATATTTTTTGTCCAGATTCAATCAGCCTAAAACGATATAAATATGCTTAGAACTTTTTAATTATCTTAAGTAATATTGTAACTAACATCACAGACTATCATTGAGTCCTCTACGTGATGATTTAAATAATAATGAATGTTGTGAAGTAGATTCATTTACATGATCTCAGATAAGTACATAAATATATAATTGTATATTATAATAATAATTCATGCAAATTGTTTATATCTAGTTAGGTTAAAAACCATTTTAGGAGGCTATGACATATTTGTCCTTGGTTAAACGCAAGGCTTATAATTAATAGTGTAAATATTGTATTTTAGTCATCAAAGTACATAAGCATATAATAGCACGTTTTATATACTGTCGCCTATTATTATATTAGTACCTACCTATCTATTAAGAAATGATGTTTAGCTATAGCTCTTAGTTAGACCATTATTGTTTCAGAGATGACTTGTACTAGACCATGCCGAGGCCGGGCCTGCCGACACTTCGACTAACTAGATGTTACTACATATTTTTGTGGAAAAACTCAAATTGCATTATTAAATATTTTTGCATTGTGTTTTTTAAATAGTAACACTACTATGTTGTATACCATATTGGTATATGACATCTAATATTTAAAACGTTGATGTTACTATATTTACTCTGATGATTAGGTACAAAGTTTCGGATAGCTCGACTCGGGCTCGGTATGGTCTAGTGTGAGTTCTCTCTTAATCGACTTTAGAATATCTATGTATAAAAATGTTTACTATGAGACAATACCTAATGACCTGTTACCGAAAAGTTTCCTCATTGTGTATGTAACAAAATATGTACCTAGTCATAATCATAAAAATCACATGGTTTACTTTTAATCAAATATAATGAGTTATCAAATGTGTAGAACTTGTTAAAATGATTATTTTTCATTTTTTAGAACAACTTTATATCAGTTTAAGACAATCCTTACATGTTTTTTCCCTTTGTTGTTGTTTGATATATGGAATGTAACATACCTACGTTCCTTCCTATCCTTTAAAATATTTGGGTGCCTATTATGTAACTGACCTATTTATGCACCTTATAATTATCACTTTTTGCTCACTTATTCAATTGTCTACATTCGTGTAGAATAAGGAAGTGAGGCTGTACTAAAAACATATCATAACATTGTTTGACAATTCATGTACCTACCTGTATTGAGTATTGATTAAAAACTGGGTTAAAACATACACATTGGTGGCCTCTACAGCTTTTAGAATATGTTTTTTTGTAGATAAGCATAAGTAGTAAGGAAGCTTCGAATCATACACCTGAATTCACCTGATCGACACTTTTACAAGATCAAGTTTCACAACTTTTAAGTGTCACAAATTAGCCCAATCACCTACTTATTTGCAGAAATCTTGATGGTTTTGATTTATTTTATTACCCATTCTAGATTATGACTTAATTCACTGCTTTCGAAGCTAGACAGCGTTTGATAAGACACCAAACGATAATTTAGTGGCAAAAAGAAATTCAGTGTCTATATTTTTATCTGTGATGTCTATTTTAGAGAAGGGTTGTATTCGATTCAAAGAATAACGGATTTGTTAGCCGAATATTTATAAAGGTCTTTTTTAATAAAGAAAATAATTGATTTATTTCTTTCATTTTCTGTCATGTTTACCCTATGTATTAGCAGGGCTTTAAGTAAATACCCTCATAAATATTTCTGGTTTCGGTGTGAAAGTGGAAAGTATTCCATCGCGCTCGCTCCAATATATCAGTGCGTGCGGGATAAACTGCTTTAAGTATAGATTAAATGCTAACATAACCTTACTTGTGAACTCAACTATGGCATAATCGTCATCAGCGACCCTACCGCGAAAAACGAAATTCGTAAATTTCGAGGATTTGTCTCTATCACTCTACGCTTTCGTTAAGTTCGAAAGTGACAGAGAAAAATCCTCGGAATTTACGAATTTCGATGTTCGCGGTTTTTTTTAAGTTACTCTTAATTTAGACCCCACAGAATTTTTTTAAGATTATCGGAGCAGCAATGTAGGTACGAACATTTGTTATTATTGATATGGCAGTTATGTCATCTGCTTTTGAAATTAGCTGTCAACGAGCGCTTAACTCGCGTACGTTGCTCTACATTGCGCGCCGAATTATTTTGTATGGAAAATTTAGTTGCTCTAATTTTAAGTAAAAGTTATTTGAATGTACTTATTATGTCGTAAACTAGCACCCGTTAAGAGCTTCGCCCGTATTAGACTTACACCCTGTATATCCGAGCCGCCAGAGAGCTCAAAAATATCTGAGCACGCCTATAATTGTTATCGCGTTAGAGTACTTGTTCAGATATTTTTGAGCACCGTGACAGCTCCGATATATGTTATCGCGATTGTACGGCTACTGTAGCAAAATGAGGTGCACCAATTCCCGATAGAGGACACTATTGTGTCATTTAAATACCAGCGACATCTTTCGTTCGTTTCAGGAACCTACTGAACGAAGAATACCGGCATTTTAGTCTCCTTTTGCCTCTAAGTAAGTTACATGATTGAAGTAATAGATGTCAGTATCCTGTCGTTTTTAGGAATCCGTACCAAAAAGGAACAAAAGAAAGTGTTATTCTTGTTATTAATATTTATTTCCTTATTAACATAAAAATAAACAGTAACATAAATACAAAGTCCCACAAAAGAGTTTCCACGGTTTAACTGTGGATCGTGCAGTCTCTACTCTCTTGTATTAAATTTTACAATACCTATTTTTACTTTGTGTACAATATCTAATATTAATGGCTCTAAAATAATTGAATATCGTTAACAAGGTTGACTTTTTAGCTTTTTACCGAACTTCGCTTTATTATTAGCTCCCAGCCTGATGTCAGTGGGCAGGCTGTTGAGTAAATAGGGTAGGAGTTTCTGAAGGCACCTGTCGCTGTAGTAATTGGTGACCCTGGGAAGAACAAACTTGCCCACAGACTCCGACCAGGGTGCTTAGCCAAGTCGCCAATCGCTAACGCTTAATCGTCAATCGTAAACGAAAGGCAGCTAACTGTCTTTGTCGCACTAATATGAAAGAGCGTGCTCCTTTGCTTTGTTTGATACTAAACAAGCCCTTAAACGGAGAACAACCAATAAAATTTCACTTTGTAGTACAGCTACAGCAGCTATAGTTAGCAGACTAGTATTATAATTCTTGTAGCAGTTCCAACACATAATTATATTCTTATCAAGATTCATTATTGAAGAACTTAAAGTTTTCAAGTAAATCAGCTGTGACTGATCTATGACAGCACCGTTTATACCATTTTGGTTACGAAACCCTAAAAGAATCTAAAGGTAAATGTGAAAAAATACCATTCCGATTTATCATAAATTTATAATTTACAATAATTTTATATCACTAACAGTTTTCCTATGTGGAAATGCAGTGAAATTATTATGCGATTCAATCCCTCTACCGAATATCCACCTAATTATTGAATTCTCCAAATTGCTTAGCATATCTAAAGTCATTATACTATTTTGTTTCTTTGTCTAACCCATATGTCCAAGGAGCGAGTTCACCATAAGTGGTTCTAAATTGTAGGGTAAATAGTTTAACACTACGTACGCTTGGTGACACCACCAATCAAGAAATTAAGAGTTTTCAGGTATTTTGTTACTTATTTGTAAAATAGCCGCTGCGTGGACCTTAATGTTACTACGAGTAGGTATATAAAAATAGAGAAAATTAAGTACAGGTAAAAGGCGTGCTCATAGCATATTATAATAAGTAATTAATGCACATTAACCTAGAAAGTAACAAACACGGTAACATACTAAACATACTAGATTTCCGTTATTAAAGAAATTAGTTTACAGATATAATACATTAAAAATAATTATTCAAATGTACACTTAATCCTAACGTCATAAGTAATCAAAATATATGTGTTTATTACTATTATTAAAATGTTAGTGTTGCCGCAAGATAGTAATATTTTTACTTTACTCTTCAACCCAGACAATATTTCCACTGTAAGTATTAATTTTTAACCGACTTCAAAAAGGAGGAGGTTTACAATTCGTCGAAATCTTTTTTTTTTTTTTATGTATGTTCCCCGATTACTCGAAGACGCGTGGACCGATTTGAAATATTCTTTTTTTGTTTGAAAGGGTATACCTTCTAGTTGGTCCCATTGTCACCGAATCCAGATCTGATGATGGGATCCTGGAGAAATCGAGGGAACTCTTCAAATGTTGTAGGCACACATGACATTTTTCATTTATTTTCGAAGACTAATCAAGTATTTGCATCTAGTTATGAACATCTTAAGTTGGTGATCTGATGATGGAAGGTACAACTCTTTAGCAATTAGGAGTTGGGGGATAATCCTTTAAGTATAACATATTTCGTGTATTTTGGAAGCTATTTGAGTATTTGCCTTTAGGTGGTCATCCTTTCATGTTGGTGAGCTGATGATGTAAGGTACAACTCCTTGGAGATTAGGAGTTGGGGGATAATTCTTTAAATATAACACATTTCATACATTTTGGAGGCTCTTCGAGTATTTGCCTTTAGGTGGTCATAGTCTCATGTTGGTGAGCTGATGATGAAAGGAATAACTCCTTAACGATTAGGGGTTGGAGGATCATTCTTTGTATATAACAAATGTCATACATTTTCGAGATCTATTCAAGTGTTTGCTTAGTAGTTATGACATGTCGGTTAGCGGTTAGTGATTCTTTAAATAATATTGGCATGCTCAGTCTGTTACCTTTGAAATTGTTTTTGTATTCATATAAGTTCGCCAGTTCAGGTTTTATGGCCTACTACAGTGCAGTACATTCTAATTATAAGTATGTAGAGCATACTGAATAATGATTTTATATTTACACTACTAAAAAGCAAAAAATAAAATATTTTAAAAATAAAAATAAAACCGCCTTCAAAGATTCGCCCGAACTAAAAAGTTAAAAATAATTTTGGTTCCTACTTCTTAAGATTTCCTACCCAAACCTTTAAACCTTTTACCCTATTCATTGAAATAAAACATTATGGCTAGGTACCCTACAGATTTCTTAGAAGTCGGTGCCAAGCCAAATATGTTCACTTCGCGAGTACTTATTATGTATTTGATAGAGCTTTGTAACTTACTGTCACTCCGGTTATGCTTTCATGAAAATGACTGAGGCAGACCATTCTGTTGATAAAAGCGTAATCGGAGTGACAGTAAGTTACAAAGCTCTATCTAATATATACCTATGAACGTATTCGGCTTGGCACCGACTTCTAAGAAATCTGTAGGGTACCTAGCCATAATGTTTTATTTCAATGAATAGGGTAAAAGGTTTAAAGGTTTGGGTAGGAAATCTTAAGAAGTAGGAACCAAAATTATTTTTAACTTTTTAGTTCGGGCGAATCTTTGAAGGCGGTTTTATTTTTATTTTTAAAATATTTTATTGCTGTTCCGTAATCTGAATATATTTTTTTTTATTCTGTTCTATCTGTGAGCTTCGCTGACTCTGTTCCTACCGTAAGGGACTGGGCGGGTGTGGTACGTTTATACTCGTATTATCACGTGTATATATAGCGAGAGATAGTTGTAAGCAAAAATCCACTTCTAGGGTTTTCTATGGTTGTAAGACAGGTTTTTATCCCTTTCGCCCTGCTCCCATACCTTTTGCAGGAACGAACTCGGTCATGTGATGTGTATGATGGGATCTAATATTTTGTAAGTGGATTTGATGGAAGAATCGTTTTATTTTTTTATTTCTGGGTATTATTAAGTGCTTAGTGTCTTATTCTTATACAGAATAGGTTGGCACAAAAATTGCAGTCTGTAACGCAAATAACTACCTAAATACAATGCACCGAAAATTGTCTTCAAGGCAATATTTCGTAGCAATTGATGCGGTATGACTTTATTTGTTTAGTTTTTATAGTTACCTTGTATTTTGTATGTAATACGTTGTTAAAAATGATGTTAAATTGTGTCGTTATGATTAATGAAATATCTTTAACAATTTCGGAAAATCCCCATCTAATCTAACAACTAAACCCTTGTTCCAACCTAACCGCTCCATATTTGCGGAGTTGTAATTTATAATTAACCCTGGAGGCAGCCACTTAAGTTTCAGCGATACTACAAATCACTGAGATAAGGGGCGAGGGCCGTGGAAGCAGCGAGGACCCACGTATGACTAATGCGCTCAATTAGCTGGACCGTGCCGGGCGCCTGTTTACTTTTTCGCCGACTTGGATTATACACAAACAGCGCTGGGAGCTTATTTGCAGCTGAACTATGCAAACATTGAAGTCGCGAGAAGATTTGGTGCTAAATGGTTGGAAAACAGGAATGTTTAGTTGCTTCTACTTTATAATAAAATAAGTAAAAAAAATTTTAAGTTAAACGGTTTTTATTGCACCAAAAACTAGAAAAATAAAAATTTGTTACTGGCGTAGATGATATTTTCTGTACATTACTCACGTGGAACTATTATCACTGTAGTCTTCCAGAGTCGGATGCTAAAAGCCACGTTTAGCCTCTATGTCAGTGGATTAAGCGTTTAATCGGAAACTTTTACCAAACTGAAATAAAAACGTGGGGCGTACGCAATTGCGATTAAGTCACTATAGATATTTAGGAACATACATAGAAAGTCAAGACAGCAATAGTGTAATGAATTTAAGCTATTTTCCTCTATACAAGTGTTGGAACAGATGGATGATTAACCATTAAATGCATAGTGATGTATATATGCATCATGTACTTTCAACCCTATACACAACACGTCAGAATTCAAATTTGAATAAATTTTTGTCAAGCTCATGCATTTAAGGGTTAAATGCAAAATTAAAGCTACAATAACATATTTTGAGCTTGTATGTTTCTTTATAATAACGCCCCACGTTTTTATTTTAGTTTGGTAAAAGTTTCCGATTAAACGCTTAATCCACTGACATAGAGGCTAAACGTGGCTTTTAGCATCCGACTCTGGAAGACTACAGTGATAATAGTTCCACGTGAGTAATGTACAGAAAATATCATCTACGCCAGTAACAAATTTTTATTTTTCTAGTTTTTGGTGCAATAAAAACCGTTTAACTTAAAATTTTTTTTACTTATTTTATTTTCAAGTTTTTAGTGCAATTGTTACTACTTATACTTATTTTAGATCAAAGATTTTGTTTGTAATATGCTATATAATTATGCGTAGTAGCGTCTATACTCTCCTGCTTATACTATACCTTAGATACCTAGTACAGATCTGGCAATAAGGAATATATCATTGATTTATTGAGAAAATCAAAATTTTCATATTTCGCACATTATAAATCTCGGATTTCCAGACTATAAAATATAGACTTTCCCTACTTTTATATAGCTCGGATCGGCCCGACAGCTCGCCCTACGCGAACCCCTCACGCTGTCAGTCTATCAGTTGGAGGGCCGCAGGCCCGACTGCTTGCTCTATTGGAACCATACACGCTGTCATATATCACCCGGAGGGCCGCAGGCCCGACGGCTTGCCTCGCGTGAACCACTCACGCTGTCAGTCTATCAGCCGGAGGACCACAGGCCTGACAGCTCACCCTACGAGAACTACTCTCGCTGTCATTCTATTAGTCGAAAGGCCGTAGGGCCGGCTGCTTGCCCTATGCGAACCACTCACGCTTTCAGTCTTATCAGCCGGAGGGCCGCAGACCCGACGGTTCGCCTTACACAAACCACTCACGCTGTCAGTCTATTAGTCGAAGGGCCGCAGGCTCGACCACTTGCCCTATGGGAACCACTCACGCTGTCATCTATCAGCTGGAGGGCCGCAGGCCCGACGGCCCACCCTAGACGAACTACTCACGCTGTGAGTCTATCGGCCGGAAGGCCGCAGGCCCAACGGTTCGCCCTACGAGATCCACTCACACTGTCACTCTATCAGCTGGAGGGCTGAAAGCCCAACGGCTCGCCCTACGCTACAGTATCCACTCACGCTGTCACTCTATCAGCTGGAGGGCCGCAGGCCCGACGGCTCGCCCTACGTGAACCACTCACGCTGTCACTCTATCAGCTGGAGGGCCGAAGGCCCGACGGCTCACCCTACGCTACGCGATCCACTCACGCTGTCACTCTATCAGCTGGAGGGCCGCAGGCCCAACGGCTTGCCCTACGTGATCCACTCATGCTGTCACTTTATCAGCTGGAGGACCCAAGGCCCGACGGCTCGCCCTACGCTACGCGATCCACTCATGCTGTCACTCTATCAGCTGGAGGGCCGAAAGCCCAACGGCTCACCCCATGCTACGCGATCCACTACACGCTGTCACTCTATCAGCTGGAGGGCCGCAGGCCCGACGGCTCGCCCTACGTGAACCACTCACGCTGTCACTCTATCAGCTGGAGGGCCGAAGGCCCGACGGCTCACCCTACGCTACGCGATCCACTCACGCTGTCACTCTATCAGCTGGAGGGCCGCAGGCCCGACGGCTTGCCCTACGTGACCCACTCATGCTGTCACTTTATCAGCTGGAGGACCCAAGGCCCGACGGCTCGCCCTACGCTACGCGATCCACTCATGCTGTCACTCTATCAGCTGGAGGGCCGAAGGCCCAACGGCTAACCCCACGCTACGCGATCCACTACACGCTGTCACTCTATCAGCTGGAGGGCCGCAGGCCCAACGGCTCGCCCTACGCGATCCCCTCACGCTGTCACTCTGTCAGCTGGAGGGGCGAAGGCCGGACGGCTCGCCCTATGCGAACCACTCACCCTGTCACTCTATCAGCATAAGAAGGCTCAATGTCACCCAAAGGGCAATGGAGAGGGCTATGCTAGGAGTCTCTCTGCGATATCGGTTTAAAAATGAGACCATCCACAGCAGAACCCAAGTAACCGATATAGCTCTTCGAATCGCTAAACTAAAGTGGCAGTGGGCGGGGCTCGTTGCGTGTGGTACCGATGGCCGTTGGGGCGGGAAGGTTCTCTAGTGGCGGTCACGTACCGGAAAGCACATCGTGGGTAGGCCACCCACAAGGTAGACTCATGACCTGGTGAAGGTCGCTGCATGCGGGTGGCACAGGGCCGGTCCCAATCTTTGGGGGAGGCCTATATTCACCAGTGAACGTCTTTCGGCTGATATGATAATGATGATGATAATAATGAAATCCGTATGTTGCTACCAAATATCTAAAGCAGTGCTTCAAAATCTACATATCGCTAAACCTAGCGGTTGTGGCAGGCAGTAACACTGGAGTATCAGATTTGAGGAGTTGAACGTTAGTATTAAATTCGCATGTTTCTAGTTAATATCTAAAGAACTTCTTTAAAATCAAGATATCGATAAAAGATAAACCTTGCGGTTATTGGGGGCAGTACTGCAGCATCAGGAGTGAGGAGTTGGAAGTCAAGATCAGGCTGTTAGTATTTGATTATGCCGAACATGCTATACTTTCATTTTCACGTGTCTAACACTCTCGGTTAAGGTAAGCAGTACGTCTGCAGCATCAGGCTTTGAGGATACAAGGATACAAATATTATAATATTGCATTGTCATGGGGACTTGATAAGAGTTCCAAATTTTATTGATTTCGGTGCAGTAGAAGTGGTCGAAAAATTGATCACAAGATTTGAAGCATCGACGACAGTTGATACGCGGTGAAGTTAATAAAAACCGTTTAAAAAGGTTTCTTAATTACGACGTATTTACATTTATTATTTGTAAACGAGGATTACACAAAACATAACATTACCTATTTTTTGTGTGGTGTGTCAATACAAATTTTTATTAGTAAGTTTACTTTTCGAAACGCATGCTATTACTCTAAATAGATTTTTGCTTAGCAATCCATATCTTGAACTAGAAAACAGTTTTCCTAAAGTTTTGTGCGAAACTTTTTCTTTTAGATACTTACCTGTAGCTGAAGTACAAAAAATCCTCAATGTTCGAATTACTTATTTGTAACTTTTCATGCAGCTGCTCCAACTAGAGCAGCGCTGGTACTTTTCAAATTAATCTTATTTTGACACCACTCGTAGCGGACTGTATAATGTGTCAAGTGAGGACATTTTGTAGTAGGTATGATTTTTCATATCACAGGATGAGAAAAATACATTTTTAATTTACAATTATGTCAGTAATTCTCAAACGCCCATTGATAAATAAATAAATAAATAAATATCTTGGGACATCTTACACAAATCGACCTAGTCCCACGGTAAATTCAATTAAGACTTGTGATGTGGGTACCAAGCGACGATATAGGTATATAAGATACTTAAATACATAGACAACCATGACCAAGGAACAAATATTTGTGATAAATAAATACACAAATAATGCCCTCGCCGGGATTCGAACCCGGAACCTCCAGCTTCGTAGGCAGGGTCACTACCAGCTAGGCTATGGAGGCCGATCAATTATAATATTTATAATTCTTGGCCATAACCACCTGGGTGTCCTAAGAGTCAAAGTGTACTAAGGGATTTAAGTGTCACTGACCATATGTGTATTTAAGATAGGTAGATGATGAGTATCATAATAGTGGACGCACTACTGAGATTGGCAACCCGTTTACCCAGGGTGCGTTTTTCAGCATTTACCTCCTAATGCGTGCATATTCATATTGGGTAATAGGAGAGGCTTTTGTCTACCTGTGTATGTAGGTTCTGATGTAATATAGGCTGATGACTTAATGATGACAATGAGTGCGGAATTATGAGTCGTTTTTTGTTAGAATTGAACATGCTAAAACTTGCTCTAGGTATCTGAACATACTTATATTTCGTTTGTTACTTTAAAATTTATACAATCTACTCTTACAGTTTTTTTCTAAATACATTCAAAACAGAAAAGCTAAGTATAATCGGCTCCGCAAACAAACCCAATTTCATTGCATGTTTAATGTAATTAATTAGAATCTGAATTATTTATAAGCAAATCAAGATGTCCCTCATTCAACTTTGATTTAGGGAAATGAACGGTAATACGGCGAGCCATGTAAAGTAAGCCGCGGCGCTGACGAGCGAACTTCCCGGGAGGAGCAATAATAAATACACTCTAATTTAACTTCGCAACAAATGAAGGCAATTAGGTGGAACATAACAGTTTTATTTATCTAGTGGCAAACTCGGCGCAGATTTGTGCTTCTAATTTGTGAGTTGTTTGTTGTTATGATGGCTAGCTTACCTTATAATGTTTAGTTTGCAAATATGCCAGTGTTTTTACCCGCAATTTCTCTAAAACCGGGGAAATGAAATAAAACATATAAAACAGGACAAGCAATGTGAAGGCATCGTTAACAGCGCATATAAAAAAATATTAAAAATATAATCCAGGGAATCCACAAATGCTTATTTTTTGACTGGTCTTGAAAATTCCTACTACGCATTAATCGATGCCGTTACCTTAAATTAATGAATAACTGTTCAACTCAAATTGCGGGTAAGCTTATCCTAATATTCATGAAGATACAAAATATTTTTTCGTAATTCGTAAGATTGGATCAGGAGGCACTGCTTTGAAGTTTAAATGTTACAATGGAACCGTATTCTTGAAATAGCACTTTTGTTATCAGATCTTTTCCTCCATTTCCGTTAAAACGTTACTTAGCGACGAAACAAAATTACCTGCCTTGTAAACGGCTGGCTCGGTAGATGCAAAAATTAATACGTAACGTTCTTTTCTTGGCGAGTGAAAATAAAGGGCGGAGTTATAACGAGAGAGAATTG
>JALPQI010005418.1:0-68758 GCA_025490895.1 Thaumatotibia leucotreta
AGCAACTTTGCGTCAGTTCATTAAAATCCAAATAGGCACTCCCGCAGCGGGAGCTTGCTAGACGAAGGGTTATACGAAATACATAATTATACTCAAAAATTCTGCTGAGATAGTTGAGGCATAGTTATAATCATACCTTTCACCACTAACGTTGTTGTCTTCTCGTCACGACCCTCGCTATTCATCGCCAGGCACCTGTATTCTCCAGCCTGGTTCAGTTTGGCTGCTGGGATATGCCACACCTCTCCATCATGACTCATCATCGTATACTCTGCTGCGTCTTCGAACTTAAACTGCCATACCATTCTAGGGCGAGGATTGCCTTTCTGAAGACTAAACAAATTGACATTTAAAAAAATGTTTAAGAGATAAAATCGCATTATTTCTTTTGATAGTGTCTTACTTGCACTCAATCGTTGCTGGTTCACCCTCTTTGATTATTACGGTATGAGGAGAATCGCGGAACTTTGGACTCGCTGAAACATACATTATTATAGTTAAATATCTATAATTTCCGCTTTTCTTGAACGGTTACAATAAAAAATACTTAGACTAGTCTTTTTTATAATTAAAACTCAAACCGTATCTTAGCTACTTATTTAATTCGGTGTTGATTATTCGTAAGGAATGGAATAATGTTCAGACATCTAAGTTATGTCCTCAAAAGCAGGCGGCTTACATAATAATATGGTCTTGATCCTAGTGGCATGCACCTAACAAGGCATCGGTTTGCAACAACAAACTACCACGTTTGTTTACTTGGATGCACGCTAGGCGATTAACTGGGTGGAAAGCACCCAGAGAAGCCGGTCTCCTATATACACGCTAAGTACTTACAACGCTTCTTATATTAAGTTACTCCCTAGATGCCTCAATTGCTGGGAAGGTTTAGGCAATTCCGTATCCAGACATGGTCTGAACTTTGTTATACAATTTGAAAACCTTAATGATTAATATTTACTCACATTGTACATCAAGTGTTACAGTATGCTCGTCTTTACTTTTCACATTCGTCGCCACGCATTTATATTTATCGTTGGTCAAAGCTTTCTCTACATGATAAACTTCATCGGTGCCTTTGAGTGGAGTGAACTGAGCTGCGCCCTCTTTCTTCACGAACCACGAAATCTGAGGTCTGGGTTTCCCTTGGATGATTCTGTAACCGTACATGGAATGTCAGAAACACCAGAATTGGCTCTGTGCGATTATTAAGCTGTGTTATTATAATTAGTTATTTCCATTCCCGGATTATTGATTTATTGGTACCTTATTAATTTGGTAAAGTTATTTTCGGTTATCTTGTTGCAGTCACGTGCTTATCTGCTATTCGTGTCATAATGATTCCGTTTGTTTTGATAAAATGGCCAATAAAGTGGTGACAGGAATGAAAACTCAAAACGCAGCATAAATTCACACGGAATCTTGCAATTATTATTTATTTTGCTGTGGGATGTATTATGTTGACTGCAATTGAAATGTTGTGATTGCATTTCACCGACAACAGTCGGTAAAATTGCAGGTCTTACCTGCAATGAACATTGGTGGCGGCGCCTTCCTTTACCTTCAGGACTTTTTCGGTTTTAGCGATTCCTGGAGCCACTGTAATTGAAAGTCGTGTTTTATCTTATCCTATCTTTTATTACCAATCTTCCTAGTTTAAATATCGTTGCATGATAAGCTATTTCTTCGACCAACCTAAATTTAACTTTTTTACTTATTGTCTTATAGTCTTTACAATATAATTACTCGTGAATGTCGATTATAAATTGTAACTACTGATTTAGGCTTCATTAAAGAGGCAAACAAAAACAATTATTGTAGTTTTTTATTCATATCTGAACATCAACTTCTAGTCCGAAATGGTTTTCATGTGAAATATGTTACAAAACGAAAAGTAATTAATTTTATTTCCTGTCAGTTACTAATTTATGACTAGTTACAGACGACACAATATTAACATCGTCATGACCGTGAGTAGTTAAAAATAAAATGAGCTCACCTGATTGAATCGGCGTGACCGGTGTCTTTGCAATGCGTTTTACCGGTCTGTTTGTACTTTTGGATGTCGCAACTACCTGCAAAATCCGGTCATTAAATAATTACAAATATCCTCTTTGTCACTACTACAATACTTAAAAAAAATAAACATCTTGGGACACCTCACAGAATTCAACCTAATCCCACGGTAAGCTCAATTGCGTCTTAATTTAAGGTGCTTTCAGACCAAACGAGCATTCGCTATTCTATCCCCACTGTACGAAATCAACGAATCACGTTTTGTGTAACGATCGAATTTCGTAGAGTAGGGGGTTAGAATAGCGAATGCTTGTTTGGTCTGGACCTTTATGATGAGTATCAGGCGACGATAAACTTCAATACATAGACAGCCGTGACCAAACAAACATTTGTGATCAATAAATACACAAATAAAACCCTCGCTGGGATTCCAACCCGAAACATCCAGGTTCGTTAGCAGGGTCACTACCAACTAGGCTACGGAGGCTGACAAACTATACTCAATACTTACTTCGTCATTGATGGATGGAAACAACAATAAATCCTAGGGCCCATTTCTCGAAAGCTTGTACAGTCAAAGTCAAAATCAGGTGTAAAAAAAACGTTCAAAAATATGTCCCAGTGCACTCTAATTCTGTGTAATAAGAACGTCGTAACATATTTATGAGCGGGTTCTTTCGATACTTCTTTTTGCACTTGACTGTAACTTGTAATACAACTGGAAGTCCTTATCTAATTACTAACTAGTGTCAAAAAGAAACTTCCACTTGTATAACAAGTTACAAGCTTTTGAAAAATGGACCCCAGACCTATTTTTGGTCCAACAAAAGCGAGTAAGCGATGAGCTATCAAAAAAACGTACAAAAATCCCTCATTGAAAACTGATGATGGATGGATTAAGAAGTCACTTACAGCGATCTTGAATGTGTCTTCTGGTGAAAGGAACTTCTCAGTCTTGTAAATGTCTCCTTGTACTTGCGTAAGCGGTAATCTCTTCAGTACGTTGTCATGCATGTCTAGCAGTTCCACCTCGTGGATTACCGCGGAATGCCCCTTGTCTTGGACAGATACCATTAGGAGCGTCTCGACACCTGTCGAAAAAAAGGGCTAACTTTCAACATTGAATCAATGGTCGACCATGTGTTTGGTCAAATTTTTCCGTCCTTCCGTCGTCGCCGTTTTGGATCCGGAATTATGGTAGGCATTTTGTAAAGGTGACCATTTTAAGTTTTTATTGATAGCAAATGTCTTGGGGTTGAACGGGCACCGCTTGTTTAATACATTTTAGAAACTCAATGAAGGTCAACTTTTTATTTTTTAGTTGCAATGGTAGACAAATAAATAAATAAATATCTTGGGACATCTTACACAAATCGACCTAGTCCCACAGACAAAGAGTAGTAGATTAGTTCTCCTATGCGTAAATTGCGCACCACAAACTTGAGTAATTATGACTTTTAGTGAGCAGGGTGCGCAGCCACGATGCCAATTGCTAACGCTCATTCATGAATCGTGAATGAAAGACAACTAACTGTCTTTATCGCTCTAATAAGAAAGAGACAGAGAGAGAGAGAGAGAAAACTATGACGCGCTCCTGAGCGTTAGCGATTGGCAACTTGGCTACATACCCTGGTCTTCGTTGTGAGTATGTCAATATTTTATTCAGAATTAGAAATACTAAGAGTTTAGTTTTAAAAATGTTATAAAAAGTACCAAAATGTTGCAATTTACAAGCTAAAGTTTCCCTAACACATTGACAATACCTGTGGTCGGTTGTGTATCAGTAGCCTTCAGGTTGGTTTGAACTGTAGTGGAGAAGCCATGTTGGAATGTAAAGTCAGTGCGTCCAAATACCATAATGTTGACTTCAGAATTGCCCTTTACTCTCGCCCTGTACGTTCCGGGAGATAGATTTGCAAGTTTTGTGACCTGAAATATGTCATTGATATTCAGTTACAAGAGAAGAGCTGGTGACTTCCTCGCACATCATGATTGAGCTGTGTTTGCATTAACAAAAATAGTGGCACAGAGAGACAGAGAAGGAAAAATATGATACATACGCACTCTGTTCTTTTTTGAGTTTACATGGAGGTTACGATGAAGTTTACGTTTTTTTGACTCTTTTATACACAAAACTGTCGTGAGACTCATTCATACTAAAATTATATTTCACGCGGGTTACTCGCGTTTTTAATAGTCGTTAAAAGTCTAAAATGCTCGACATGTTTCGCTCCGTATATGAGGAGCTTTTTCACCAGCCAATCGCCATGGCTGCGCGATGAAGAGTCAGCGAATGTTTAGTATGAAGACTATGAAGTTGACTCTATTTTAAGACCGTGTGGTAACGGCAGTAAGAATACATTTTGTCACCACCACAACTCTTCCTGCGGGTGTCGTAAGAGTCGACTGTAGTCGTAAGGGATTGAAGTGTCATTCTTAGATAGAAAATTGATGATGGCGCATACATGGGCATTTACCTCCTAATGCGTCTATACGCTACGCTATACTTCGTTTTTTTTAGCATTAGAAAGACCTTTGCAGAACGAGATATAAGGTTTTTTTACAGGCAAATTCTGCGGATCGAACAGTAAATACGAGTTATTAAATATCACGAATTTATTATCATGCTATATTAATACACATTACATTACTCAGTGTTGTGAACAGATAAGAAACATAATGTTAGTTAATTTATATTCTAAGATGAAAAGATAATAATTTTAATAAATTGCGTTTGCAATTTTTCATGGAAAGGTTGCACATTAAAAAACCTAAAGAGGCAGAGTTCTCACACAATTTTAAAATGTCGCTGTCTGTCATTCGACTTCATATTGTTGTCGGTTGAGTCGGTTGTGTTCGAGGGGCCGCACATAGTGTGCCACTAAGAGGGATAGACATAGTCACTTACTACTAAGAAGATACTTGTGTGTGTGGCACTTAGTGACGTATTCAACGCATTTGTCTGGCACTTACATTTAGCATCTAATGCACACACACACAAAAAATAGTGGCACAGTGATAAGGACGGACGATTATCGTTCCTTTTTACTTCCACTAGTAAAAAGTTTCATAAGACCATCCCTTTCGTTCTTGCTATTATTATAACGTTGTCAAATCCATATTAATCCTACATTCATGGTTGTGTTTTATATTGCTGTTAGCTTACTTAAATATTGTTGTTATCGTTTTTGTTCAATTTCGTTATTAATTGTTGATCTATTTAGATATTTTGTTTGTTGGTGCACATTTAAAATGGATGAAAGCAAAATCCTGTGACTACCAGTGAAAAGCGGATGGTGGTGAATATTTACAAATTAAGAAATGTGCCATAGAAAGGAATATCCCACAAAATCGGAACGTGTGAAAAAGACTGCTGAGACTGCTGGCATATCGTTGGCTACGGTATATAACATTTTAAAAGAATATATTTTTTAAATGAAATTAGATAATGTAATAGATAACACTGGAAAAAAATATTATAAACGTTGGTGGTTCCGAGTCCTCGGACTCTTCCACTGACAGTGAATAAAACTATGTATGTCATCTGAGTTTTATTTTCTAATTTGTTACCAAATTCAAACTACATTAGAGCGTCCCAGACCGCCTATAATGGGGACAAATACTAAACGACGTTGCCGATGCGTAGGGTTGTCTTAAGGGTCTCACCAAACTAGACGACGCCGTTTCGGCTAATCGCGTACGGAAAAAGCTTTATGTCAACGCAATAAGAGCGAGGACATCGTAAATCGGCTCGGCCCACGCGAAACGACGTGTTTCGACGGGAAAACGGCGTTTTGCCGTAAAGCTGTTCGCATTCGTACGACCCCGTTTGCAGCCTAACGCACACGTTCGCATTTCTAAATCTCCTAATACCGCCGTACGGTGCCGGAAAGAGTTGAACGGCTCCGATCACGGCCGAGTACCTACGATAAGGAGTCAGAGCTGGCGGAAGCCGTTCAGCGTCTTCGACGGCCGAACATAGCTGACGACGGCCGAAAAGAGCCGATGACGGCCGAAGTAGCTACTGATGCGTTTGTATTTATTCATTTGAATAATTATTACCCACATTAAAATCTGCAATAGATCTGACAACACAAATTAATACTGTCGTAATCGTACACGTCTGTTCAATTTCAAACTAATTACTAACAACTAGTCTCCAAAAATGAGATTTACGATTGCCGATCACCCGCTGTCCTATCTATCTGTTCGTCGGACTCAGCGGCTGTACGCGTGCTGTCTGACGTCTCGACGGCAGGACGGAGCACGGGAGAGCCGACCGCCGCTTTACAACTGTTGCGGTAGCAAATCGCAGCCGATCGAGCGTTTCTACGGCCGTAAGGAGGGTGAGACTGCTTAACGCAGGTGTTCAACCGCGGAGACGTTCGATCGGCTAAATGCGAATAGTGTGGTGTAAAACACTCGGCGAAAGCCGACTCCGCGTCGATTGGTTTGGTGAGACCCTTAGTATTGTTATCTGCTCAGTCTATGACACCGTGTCCGCTTTTATACCGATAGTTTTAATCCTTAAATGCATGACTTTTAAAAGTATTGGGAGTGCATAATGTAAGCCAGATTAAATATGCAAATATTGTTAAATTTTAGACTGTAAACTTCATTAAATTCAGTAAATGTAAAATCGGTACGATATTAGTTAATACTTTGTTAAAAACCGCCAAACACTAAACGAAAACTTACAATATATATCTTTTTTCTAAATTGCCGCCATCTTGCTTATAAAACACTTATAACTTTTTTAAATACAGTTTTGCCCACAAATTAATAATAAATGTGAAAACTATGCGTTCAGCTATCGGTAAATATCAAATGATATGTATATACATAAGTTCCGAGAAATTCAATGGTATCGGCCGAAATCGAAGAAGGAAGGTTTACGACCACTGCTTCTTTGTTCACCCGTTTGACAGATAATTCTAATCTTAAATAAAACGAAGTATAGGTCAAAATTCTTTTCGTTGTCTTATTTTGTACTTATCCCTAAAAACGTGACGCAGTGGTGATTTTTGTATGAGATGATGTATTGTTTTCAATTTTTCATGTATGGATTAAAATTTAACGCGAAAAAGAAATACAAGTGCACCGGTTTTTATATACATACTGAGTTGAAAGAGCAACTAAAAGCGTGACAGAGTGGTATGAAACAAGACAACGAAAAGAATTTTGACCCGCCTACGTTCAGCAGTAGACTGAGATAATAGGCTGATGATGTGAATATCCTAAGAAATAAGCTGTAAAGGAAAATGTTATCATCCTTTAATTACCTTCACGTTCTTCGTCCAAGTGATGTGGTTTCCAAATATCTCATAGGATCTCGGATCATATACATGAAGTTCCACACTGGAGCCTGAAGCAGATACTATAGCATATTCAGTCTGTTCGTCGATGTTGAACTGAAAAAACGATATTCTATAAATGTAGTCCGTTCTATTTTAGAATTATGTAGTAAATTAAGAACTTTTATAATTTCGCCATGTCCGTCTGTCCGCAGTAGGTACCTATAGCTCAATTGCAATTTGGTACAGATATTATGTACATATTTATTACGCCGACAAAGTAGTAGCATAAAGTGTTGATTTTTTTCGGGTTATTTACCCTACATGTAAAGTGGGGGTGATTCTTTAAATTTGCTAAAAGCTTATATTGTGGAGTAACGTTGAATAAGTTCTTCTAAAAATTAAGGCCCCCAAAAGAAACTTTTTCTTTAATGTCAAGAAATAATATCACTCACTCATTCATTGTAATATCAATTAAAGAGAGACGGATAGTCTATCTCGGGATAACATACTCGGGATTCGTTCATTCTTATTCTTAGAATTCTTCTATGTAATACCTAACAAGTAAAATTACTCTTCAGTATCCTAGATTACGAGTATACGGTAGTAAATGTAATAGCCAAACACATAAACAGGAAAGAAATTCCGTTTGAATCACAAACAGGTAAAATGGAAGTAAAGTTTTAAAGCGTCATTAAATATTTCGTCATTAAGTACAGTCGACTTCAAGGCCCGATATCGTAGTTTGTGTTAAATAGTTATAACACAGTTATAATTAAATTAAATTTATTAAATACCAAAAAACTCCACGTGTAGTATATTTTTCCATTAAAACGCTGCAAGCATACTAATTTTAATAATTATTTAAAATATGTACAGGATATAAGTATGTATAGTTGCATTTATTATTATAAACAAAGAACAGAAAATTGCCGTTACCCAGTTTGTATTTACATAATTTTAGAGTGTTTAAAAATACCACAATAATGTCTGATGTACCTACTCGTAAGGGACTTTTTTGCTATGACTCGTAAATCTTACATTATAGGTACGGAGTTAAATTAATTAAAAGTTTTTTTTAGTAAGTAGTAAAAATATTATATTAAATAAATAAATAAAATTGAATCCTGACTCACAATAGTAGCTTGTCATTAAATTTTTTCGATAATACCTACGTAACAAATCCTATGAAAAATTCCACCTGACCCCAACCCGAAACCTCGGCTCTTGTGTAGATAGAATTAGGACTTACGTTCACGTAGCTCCACGTGCGAGGAGGAACTATTGTGGATTCAATCACCGTTCTATCACCCTTGATGGTTTCCTTCACGTACTCGAGTACCTGAAATAAGAAATACAATATTTGGTTAAATACCGATTTCTCTCAAGGTATTATTCGGCTTGGTGCCAAAGGGACCATCTCGGAGCTGTAGATAGCGTTCGATTAAACAAAATTTTGAAAATCGGTCGAATCTGGTAGGACCGTGATATGCTATGTATGAGTATACAGACGTTGAAGAAATTGGGTCTAAATGGCCAAGTTAATTATTATTATAAGAAGGACCTTGTGCCTTAGGGCTGATTTTTCAATCCTCAGTTAAAAGCATCCGTCAGTTAAAAATATTACCATCCTTATCGCAGGTCATCAGTCAAAAAAGGATAGAGCTAACATTTATTTGACAGTTACTGTTATCTGGGGATTGAAAAATCAGTAGGTACTTAGGAGGATAAATATATGGGTCTAGTTATTGCAAAAAAAATGTAGATACATACTTGGCCTTCAATGAAAACCATAACGTCATAATTTTTGTGTTATGAAGTAAAATTTTGTGTAACAACTTTCGGCAGTGAAAAAAGGCAACAAATAAAGGGTCCACGGAAAGAACATATCTAGTCAATTCAAATTATAGAAGGAAAAACTACCTTACTTTTAACAGAATAAGGTGTGAATTTGCCCTGATTTTTTAAGCACTGGACATGCTTTTTCCGTGGATCTTTCAAATTCAGATTTTCTATTGCCGCCTTTTTCTACTGCCATAGGTCAATGGACTGAGTATTCCCTTTAAATAGTAAGACCAATTTTCGTAACACAATTGACGCGGTCGTGATTTTTGTTTAGATTAAGGCCTGTTTAATTAAGTGAGACAATTTTTTATTAATTTTTTTTTAATACCACGTCGGTGGCAAACAAGCATACGGCCCGCCCGATGGAAAGCAGTCACCGTAGCCTATGGTCGCCTGCAACCTCAGGGTGTCACATGTGCGTTGCCGACCCAATAAAAATAACCTTGGCACAACAAAGTGGCTCCACTCCACCTGATCGTAAGTGAAAAGTAGAGCCCAAATCGCGGCGGCAACGAACAGGAGACAATCAGTAACCTGTTAGTTGCCATCGCCTTGCTGGCCCGCTAGATACTGGTAAATACACCGGCTGACCCCGAAACACGGCAAACACGAAGGTAAGTCATTTCACGGGCGTTTACACCGAATGTACGGTGGTAGCCAACCAGGCGGGTACTAGTAAAAATACCCTACCACCGGCTGAGAAGCTGGATACTCAGTATTTCCCTTAGTCGACTCCTACGACATCCACGGTAAGAGAGGGGCGGTGATTTTTGTATTCTTACTCCGTCACCGCACGGAAATTAATACTATAACATAATTATTATTATTATTATTTAATAAGCAGGCAGGCAGTTAAAAAACTGATGTAGCCTGTATCCAGTGATCATTGTGACAATAATCATAGTCAAGTTGTAGATGTGATGTACTTGTCTAGTCCATTTTTAAACTTATTCACATTTTGAGCTGAGATCACGTCCTCTGGGAGTTTGTTCCAACATCTCACTACTCGGTTGCTCAAAAAGTGTTTAAAAGGGTTACTGTGAGATCTGATACTCTCCAGCTTTAAGTGATGACCTCTCAGACGAGTGTTGTTATTACGCTTGAACATCTCATGAAAATCCTTGAGGTCATAATGTTTATTTAGTATCTTATACGTCTCTATTAGGTCCCCACGTTTTCTGCGATTATTATTAATACTATAATATTACACATGTACAGATTAAAATGATTGTCTACCTGTCCAACTTCGTCTTTCCTTATCCGAAACACTTGACCATTACTTGCTGCAGCTATTTTGTGGTAAACTTTGTAAGTTTCTTGAGAAATGTCGTTGCAGTCTCCAGTTAGAATGAATACAATCTGAAAATCATTATTAGATTTAGAGGAAGAATTAAAAGGGTGTTCTTATTCAATTTAAATTGTCGTGATATCACTAAGACAATGACATGTTCGTGCCGAATAGTCGACGCATGACGAGCTCAATGCCCTTAGGGTCCATTGTGTATAAAATTATTTTAAATTGTGTGTAAAAAAAACATATATTTTACAAACTTTTTGAACAATTTTGTACACAGTGAGGCATTTACAATGCTAAAACGCTCATTTATTTCTATGTTGCAATGCTGCAGTTACTTCAGCATTTGTTATCATAAAATAGGTTTCATCTTAAGGATCAGCTGATACAATATAAATTATTCAACCAAAACCTTACCTGACTCTGTTTTTCTTGGCACAGAGTCTTTATTTCCTCAAACTTCCTGTAGTCTTTAGCAGATGCGTCAGTAAACACGTACACATAGGAACCGGGGCGACTCTCTTCTAGACCTTTCTTGATGCCAGACAGCGACATCTCCCAGCAGTCACCGCCTCCATGAACGTGGATGGAGTCTAATGCCCGCTTCAGCTCTCCTTCGTTTCGAGTTTTTTTCTTAAAGGCGATTGCTGAAAAGAAGAGTGGATCTTGAGTGCCGTTGGATTTTTTACTCAACTGATGGCTGATGGGGCAAGCAAGAATGAAAGTCACTTCAAGCCTGGAAGACTTACCAAAATATGGCTCGGTGATATATGGTAAAGATAGCTGAAATCCAGTGGGTACAGGCGGCGTAATTATCGATCAATATTGCATGCAATGTTTAGTCAAGTGCAAAAATAAGTATCGAAAGAATCCGCTCATAAATATGTTACACAGAGTTAGAGTGCACTGGGACATATTTTTGAACATTTTTGTGTAGGTACACCTTATTTTGTCTTTGACTGTATATCATAATTATATCCAGCAGTGGATGTCTATTGGTTGATTGATGACATCATTATTTACTAAAGTGTACACAAATGGCAATTTTTCTTAATAGGTATTTATCTTACTTGATTTGCAGGCTACACTCGCGGTCAATGAATACGGGTCAGGTGGATTTTTCCATAGAAAATACTGGAAACGTGCTGATTACAAATATTTAACATAAATATTTATAATACAAGTGGAACCGTTTTTAACATCAGATTGTATTGGAATTTCCCTGAAGTTTTCACCCGATCCGAAAAACACGGAACTTTATCATCAGGATGACTCCGTAGATATAGAAATAGCAACTCATGATTAAAAAACTCGTATTACCATACGTTTTAGGTGGTTTTCTTAAACGGTCTACATGTTTGTCTACACAAACCGATCTAACCACAATTTGAAAGATTTTTTCCATTTATTTATAAATTTTCGGAAATTCCAATACAACCTGATTTAAAAATAGATTTTACCTACACTTTAAATATTTTGATAAAATATTTGAAATCTGCATGTTTGCATTATTTTCTATGAAAAAAACCACCTAACCCGTATTCATTGTCCGAGTGTGTATTTGGTGCTTTATTATAACATCAAAAGGGTCCTCAGTTGGAAAAAAATAATATGGCGCGATATCCGAAGATCCTTATCTTGGAGAATTGACGAAATAAGCATGGAAATTTTGAAACTGTTTTCGAAAGTGATACCAAACAAATACTGCACATGTCAGTCATAGAATAGACTTTTTAAACCTTGTTTTTTTTTTTATAATCACAAAAGAGCAGACAAAAGACAATACTCACCCGGATCATTGAAAGTCACCAGCACTATATCTTGTATCTGACTCGATTCCTCACCCAAAACAATGTCAACTATAGACTTAGCGGCTTTCTTGACCTGGTCGATTTCATCGTACATAGATGACGTGTCATCTATGACGAAGGTCAAGCTGTTTTGACCGCAGGACACTTTGGCTACTAGGAGAGCTAATAGGACGAGTTTGACCGCCATAGCGGGAGGGCTTGGAGTGCGAACTTGAAGGATAATTTGCATTTATATAGGTGAGACGATGAAGTCATATTTTATAAATTAATTATATTAAATGACAAATGTTACTCATTGTACTCGAAGATAATGTTAATGCATAATAATTATTAAGCAGTCGCTCCTAAAGTGTATTTTCACCTAAAACTAAACACTGAGATTGTGAAGCTGTTTATTTATTTATTGAACTTTTCATGATATGGGATTTTCATTATAATTTTTAGGAAAAAAACTCGTGGTTCTGGGTTAGCGAATGAAGCTCGGTCATAGATAACTAAGTATTAAAAATAATGCGTTATTTGGTCTTTTAAGTAAAGGTTTCTAAATTAAAATATTAGATGTCAAGCCAAAGATAAACTACCGAAGTTTACGAACGCTAAAGGTGGGATTTGAACCCACGTCCTCAGCTTTCGCGGCTGATGCCAAAATCACTCGGCCACTCCAGCTTAGGTGGTAAGAATGCCGTACAAAAATATGTGACCAAAATGTACTCACTCTACTACCTGTACTTTCTTTCTCACCTGCACTCAGTTGGACAGCTTACAAGTGACGGCATAGTGCTGAATCATATTATTTTATGCTCTTATATCGTTCTAGATAGGTCACCTGGTGGTTCAAATGACCAATATTTTTTTCAGCATGGGCCACTACTCTACATATAATAAAAATAGGTAGGTTATACAAATACGTGTGTGTTTCTTTGTTTTGTATAGTCGAAGTCGAAAGACATCATTACGGTTTAGGTGCCAAAAATATATTTAGGTACACAACCGTAATGTCAGTGCAATAGAGTAGTGTAAATATGTTTTTGGCACCCAAACTGTAACAATATCTTTGACGTCGACTGTACATAGGTCACTAGATGAGTTTTGCAACAACTAGCCATAAGTACATAAAACAAAAAAAACATACGATTTTATTGCAGAACTTATCTAGTGACCTATGTATCTTAAAGTCGCTCACAGTTTAACTATTAGATCCCTTATAGGGATAAGTTCGCCTTTAATAATAGTCCATAAATCTATTTTATCTATGTCTTGCACAATTTTACTAAAAATTTACATCCAACATATTTTATTTTTGGTTCATTACGTAAATCATTTACTTTCCTGTTTACTAATGCAAGTGTAATTGAAATTGTATTTTTGATTCCTGTCTGTGGTTTATAATTAGTTCAATACAGTAAAATAACTTGGGGTTTTACCTCCAGCATTAAATTGATTACCTACGGTATGGACGAGGTGAGTAAATATTAAATTAATGTCAGTAAAATATATTAAATCTATTTATAGGACTTATGGTATATCCCGAAGTTAAAGTATGGTGGAATTTCTTACAGACGTGTGGCAACGTCAGTGTCACAGAATTGGATTTGGATAGAAGAAACAAGTTCATTCATTTGTATGGCGGCCGAGCGTATCTGATTTTGTACTGAAGTTGTTACTTGCCTATGATTTTAAATATGTCTCAGGCCCTTGAGTATTCATATTTTTTGTGTTGTTGCAATTAATATTACTTAAGAAGGCATTATTAATGTTTTTGTTCACTTCAACTTACAAAATTTGACGCCCGAAAGCTGCAAGCTGCGATTAAAGACGGATAACTCAGTAGATTTCACTGAGTTCATTTGACACGCTAAGTAGATACGTTTGCTTGATCTATGGTATATATGACATCTGTGGTCAGTGTGTTAAACTTTATATCCTTCTTCACAAGCCTCCGGGAGTTATAAGCAAGCGGATATGCGATCGCGATAGTGAGTCCTCTATGATGACTCTGCTGCCACAATCAATAAACTAATAAAATTGTCAGTGAAAGTTCAATCCTTTAATCGCCTCTTACGACCCACCGAAAGAGTTGGGTTTACTATCATTTATTCTCAGTAAAAATGTGTGGATGATATTATTAATATAGTAAGGGTCACGGTCCATACAAAGTTGAGAAAAATTGTGCGCTGCGAGTTACAGTTTTGTAATTTTAACCAGAGCTAGAGGGTCTCAAAATAGTTGTTTTTAGATGTGGAGGGAAAACCAATTCCCCCCCTGAGCGCGGGGAGAGGGGGGTGAAAGTGCATACGGAAGGGTTGCGTTTAATATTTTTTTACTAATTAATAAGGCCTACTATGCATTGTTTGGTATCATTTTCGTGTAAAACGGACGTAAACGTAAACGGACTTTCGTGAAAATCCATTTTTTATTATAAACATGAGCAATTTCATATAAAAATGTAGATTTTTTGGAGTAAAAGTAAAAAAGTTACCTTTTTTATTTTAATGTAAGCGTCATATAAGTATTAAAAAACAAACTTATCCAATTAAAAAAAATAGTGTAAGATAGCATATTTATTGCAGTTTCTAAAAATAAACACTTTTTGTAGCCTTTCATACAAAAATTGACTGAAAAAAAAATTTACCTGACGCGTACCTCACAAAAACCTCCGCGTAATCTCAAAAAAGAGACTTGTGCCGGCAACTGCTCATAGATTATACATATTTTTGTACTTGCATATATTAATTATATTATTGTTCATATTACAATTGTAAATATTTATTGATAATGAAAGTAAATTGAATATTTTCTGATCTTCTTTTTTTAAATAACCTAAGATTATTAAGAATTTTATTTGTTCAGATTCTATTTTTAGATTTTATCGATTATTGTATACCGCGTGTATATTATATAATCTAGTCTATCTGATCACATGTATGATATATAGTATCTGATCATATGAATCGGAATGGGTAATCATTTTTACAAGTGTCATTAGGTAATGATCTCATTACCAAAAACGATAGAGGTAATTTTCACTAACCCGGACTAAACAACTAACCCAGTTCACCCACGTTAAAAGTTTATTTCATATGGAATTTGACAATCAATTGTTAAACGTTTACTTCATAAATCATCATTATTACCATATCAGCCGAAAGACGTCCACTGCTGAACATAGGCCTCCCCCAAAGATTGCCACAATGACCGGTCCTGCGCCACTCACATCCAGCGGACTCCTGAGACCTTCACTGTCCACCTTGTGGGGGGCCTACCCACCTGCGGGGCCGCCGCATTGGCCATCGGTTCTACGTGCAATGTGCCCCGCCCACTGCCACTTTAGTTTAGTGATTCGGAGAGCTATGGAGCTATACTTTGGTTCTGCTGTGGATCGTCTCATTTCTAATACGACCTCGCAGAGAGACTCCCACCATAGCCCTCTCCATTGCCCTGTGGGTGACTTTAAGCTTTCTTATGAGGCCCATTCTAAGCGACAACGTTTCAGTACCGTATGTCATCACTCTTTCAAATCTTTGATCAGTGTGTGTTGCCACACTGATCAAATGCTTTTGTCTTCAAGAACTGCGGAATATTGGACGAAAAGATGTGTCGTAGCTTCCCAAACGCTGCCCAACCTAGTCGGATTCGATGGTTGACCTCTTACTCAATGTTGGACCTACCTAACTGGGTAGCTTGTCCTAGGTGGTATATTATAGTCGTCTACACCTTCGAGTTTAGTCTCCGATTGTAACGGGAGATTTCGTCTTATCCATGTTCATCCTAAGACGAACTCGCTCGAAGGCGCTACTGAGGTCAGCGAGCATCGTACTGAAATCTTCCAAGGTCTCAGCCAAGACCACCGTATCATCAGCGAATCGAAGGTGAGTGAGGTACTCGCTGTTTATGTTGATACTCACCTTTTCCAGTCCAGTCTTAAAGACATCTTCCAGTGCAGCGGTAAACAGATTAGGGGAGATGACACCACCTTGCCTGACTCCCCGCTGCAGTATAATATGCTTCAAGCTCTAGTCTTGGAGTCGGATTGACATAGTGGCGCTTTCGTACAAACACCTCAACATTTCGACATAGCGGTAGTCTACTTGGTACCGTTAAAGAGACTGTAGTACTGCCCAGTTTCGATCAAATCGAAGGCCTTCAGCTGCGATTCAGTTTAGGTTCTGGAAAAGGGGCAGTGATACACGACTCGTATAGCCTTGTCCCTTTCTCTCGACCTAAACTAAACCGCATTAGTACGTCATGGACCCCCCTTATCGTAGTCCACAAATGCTAAACGCTAAACAGAGGGGCAGGTCATACCTATTCCTCGGTCTTCTGTATAACATTTACGAAACGCCAATTCGGAAACCGGCTTGTTCGGGAGGCTGGAAGTCATCAAGCCTGCGTGCAAGACGATTTGTAATGACTCTTGAGAACATCTTATAAATATAGCTCGGAAGTGAGATGGATCATGGATCGCTGGTTCTTCAATAAGGCGTTGTCACTTTTTTTCAAGAACAGTACCACCATTCTTCTGTTCCATGCCTAAGGCGTTCTCCCTTCCAGGGTTAAACAACTTCTGAAGGGCCATAAGGATTGGTTTACCACCTGGCTTCAGATGCTCAGCTATAATTCCGTCTTCCCCAGACGCCCTGTTATTTTTAAACTGTTCAAGAGCCATTCTAATATCACATAGGCTGATGTCTCGGATATCCTCTGTATAGTGCCGGGTCTGTCACTTACTTCATAAGAAATTTATTAATTATCAAATTCCGTGTGAAATAAACGTTTAACCCGGGTTGCTTGGTTAACCCAGGTTGATGCTTTTTGCCCTAACAGACAGTATGGAGTATTTTATTTACGCAAAATCGCTAAATTCCCGCAGTAGAAACGTACTGTCAACAATAAGCCAAAGCAACGTCCCTTTTTTATTCGAGGTACGCGACAGGTGCAATTTTTTTACAACTTATTTTTGCATGGTAAGTTCCAAAAAGTATATATTTTTAAAAACTAAAATAAATAAGCTATCTTGTAGTATTTTTTTTATTTTCATATATTTATTTGGTAATACTTATATAACGCAACAATCAAAATAAAAACGGTGATTATTTTACCTTTATACCAATAATATTTTTTTTATATATGAAAATCCTCATGTTTATTATCAAAAATGAATTCCCCGTGTCTGTTTTATATGAAAATGATACCAAACAATGAATAGTATGCCTAAATATTAGACGAAAAAATTTTAAACATAACCCTTCCGTTTGCACAATCACCCCCCTCACCCCTCGTTCAGGGGGGGAATTGGTTTTCCCTCCACATCTAAAAATATTTATTTTTACACCCTCTAGCTCTGGTAAAAATTACAAAACTGTAACTCACAGCGCACAATTTTTTCCATTTGGACCTCTACTAATAGGTATTATTTTATTAGGAAAAAGCAAAATAAAAATACGATTTGTTAATCTTTTTTATTACTGTCGATGCTGCACGTACTTATAGTCACAAAATATCGTGATAGTCACACTATTAAAACAGTTCAACACTTCCTTACAATAACAGTCAGGGATTGGTAAATAATGATTTATTTTTGTTTAAGTGGCACAAAATGTCATTTAAATAAGAAAACTATATCAAGTTTTAACAAATAAAAAGAAAATAACAAAGCTTTCAACAAGCCAGACTTGACAATTCAGTCTGCTATTGTTTAAGTTCTACATAAATACTTAAGTCATTATACCCTCGTTAGTGACGACAAAAATGGCGAAAAGTCGTTGTCTGTGGAGCCCAGTTCGGGCCTTGTCACAGACAAGGATTGCCAGGCCACCGATTCTAAGAAACTGCACGTACAACGGCTCTTTCGCACAACGGCTGCTCCAAGGCCAAGTTTTCTATCTGTCCTATTTCACTAGCTACACACCTTAATGAATATGCAAGAGACAGGTATACATTAGTCAGCTTTATTACTCAATGTCCAAATCGGGCTTCGCCACAGATGCGGGCGGTTGATAAAATGTTAAAATCGGGCCTCGCCACTGACGAGGGGTTATATACTTTGAAAAATTATTTTACTTATTACTCGTAGCATCAAACCACCTAACTATAGTCCAAAAGCTCCCAATGGTCCAAAACTTAAATAATCGAATACCTATCTTCCATTACTTGTAATTTTTATATTAATCATGCTATTAACAGGAAAAAAACTCTTCATTAATAATTTGACCAAAGCAAAACAGAAAATTGGGACAGATACTTATTTAGGAGTTAAAATTATGGACCACAGTTGCAGTATTGAACTATATCGCGAAACGTCTGGTTGACGTAACTAAAGACCAAAGAGCTGGCGACTTCCTCGCACAACGCATTGATCAGTATTGCGATACAGCGAGGAAATGCCGCCAGCATCCTCGGTACAATGCCACAAGGGCCAATCTTAGATATAGGTTAGGTTAAGTAGGTAGATTAGTTAGATTAAATCTATGTAAAATATGTACATAAATTGTAGTTTTGAAAATAACTATACTTAGTTGGATGGTTTTACGGTATATTATCAAGTGGCACCAGGCACTACACAACCGTTGCTTCAAGACCATTACTGAATTCTAGAAGAAAGGGACAAAACGTAGCTGGTATATATTCGTACGGCTGGTAAGTCTTTACACTTCTTATTTATATAGGGGCAAGTGTGTGAGACTACGCAACGATCTTCTTATGCAATAATAAAATCTCGCTGCAAATAACCGTATTGATTAGTCACAACGCACGTGTAGCTCCCTCGTTGGCGGTCCGACATGACAGTTTCATGCCTGAATCCAGTGAATGGCGTCGCTCTGCCGTCGTGAAGCCATGCCACCTGTAAAAATAAGCAGTAGGTATTCAAATAAATATATTGAATTTTGTAAAAGATCCTTCAATCTCTAATATGATAAAAATTACGGATTCTCAGAATTGCTGGATATCATTTTCATCATGATCGGATTAATAACCAATAAATTGAAGATGGCGTCCAGTTTCTTTTAAATTTTTCGTCATAATCATCATCAGCCTATGATAGTCCACTGCTGGACGTACTTAGGCCTCTCCTATTAACTGTGCGTATAAACGCATTATGAGGTAAATGCCCATAATCGCCACGCTGGGCAAACGGATTGGCGATCGCAGTACCTAATGTGTCCACTATGATGACGCTCGCTGCTGCCCATCATCAATCTTTTATGAAATAGTGGTCAGTGACACTTCAATCCCTTAGTCGACTCTTACGACACCCGCAGGAGGAGTTGGGGTGGTTACAAATGTATTCTTAATGCCGTCACCACACGGCTAACTGCCGTCACCCCATGGCTACATGTTTTCGTATTTCATTAAAAATGACGAAATCCGAAATCCACTATCCGCTCGAAGTCTTTCAAGATTCAAGATTCAAAGATTATTAATGTTTAAAATAATCAAACCAAAACTTAGGAAATTCAAGACGGCGGCCGCTTTTTAGGCATACTGACAAATTCACAGCGCGTGTCAGAATAAATAATAAAAAACAGGCTATAATACTTACCACCGGCTGCGGTACACCAGCAACGGTACAATCCATGGTCGCAGTGCGTCCGTAGACATACGGTATGTTCGTGTCGACTTCATTGACGAATCGCGGTGGGAAGCCGACCTCCACTTCAGTCGACCCACTCTGTGCTGGTCGGTCTACGGCATCGACGCGGCATGTGTATGTTCCGGCATGGGTTTGGTTTACGTTGTGGAGTTCAGCGGAGGAGATATTTTGGCCATCCTGGAACGAAACAGAAGTGCGTTTGAAAAGGCTGTTATCTCTAATATAAAAAGGGAAAAGTCATCTCGTTACTAACTCAGCTGTGAACTAGAAATGTCGCCGTGTCTCTTTTCTTTACACAGGGACGATTATCTTTTGTTCGTTTTTATAGCCGAGCTATCAATCGCTAACTAGCTTATGATGGGAACAGAGCCTATAGTTGGGCTAGATGAAGACAGCTACTTATCAGCTACACCGATAAGAAGTCTTTAGGTGCATTCAGACCAAAAGAGCATTCGCCGTTCTATCCCCCGCTCTACGAAATCAACCAATCACGTTTTGTGTAACGATCGAATTTCGTAGAGTGGGAGGTTAGAATGGCGAATGTTCGCTTGGTCTGAATGCACCTTAACCCTTATTCATAAACGTTTGTTAACTTAACAAGCCGCTAATAATTGTTTGTCCCTTTCGGTCTTAACAATGTGTCCATTAGAGCAAAAGGGTCAAACAATTATTAGCGGCTTGTTTAGTTAACAAACGTTTATGAATAAGGGGGTTACTTTTTAATTTATGATGAGTGGGTTACAGTGAAACTTTCCATACAACAAAATTTTGTATAAATTAGTCATTCTGGGATCTGCTGGGAAACCACCGACAAGATAGTCCGACGACATCTGCCGAACCGCAACAAAGCAGTGGATGCGACTAGCACAGGACCGAGGAAAGTGGCGTAATAAAGAAGAGGCCTATACCCAGCAGTGGGTGGACACAGGCTGAATAGATATAGATAGTCATTTGTGGCACGACGAACGTAGTTTACTTACCTTGAACCACCGTACTCTGTCGACCTTCGGTCTATGCGGTATACTGCACGGGATAGTTGCTGACTTGCCTTCTTCTATCATGATCGATAAGAAGCGGTCCACTGGATATGCTGCAATCACAGAGTTTTATCAGGTATTTCATTAACTTAGCAGTCCCTAACACAGGCATTTAGCCCTTTATAAGGCAGAGGGAATATTTTTCCCACCATGTTTCAACATTGTGTCAAAGTGGCAAGAGTCCAATTTTGCGCATTTCAGACATCTGTCTGCCCGTTAAAGGGTTAGAATAGAATAGAATAGCTTTTATTTCGTCTTCACAGGTAATTTGTTTGCCTCTTAATGGATGGTTTCACCCCCTGCATCATGAACATGTATCTTTTAGGAAATAAATCATTTTAATTAGTAATTCATTTAAGTTTAGTCAATATCATATATCAAAAGAATAATATACCAGAGACCTTAAGATCTTTACCTCGAGTACTTATAGATACATTAAATTACTGAGAGCATAAAATTGTGTTTGTAGTGGTTGTAATGATAATAACTAGTCATCGTTATCAACGTGCGGTTTTGGTGGCAAAGTATGGTTGACAGAAAAATCAAATACACAGGTATTTTATGAATTATAAAAATTTCAGAAATTAGAGTAATTTTAATTATAATAATTAATGACTTATACATATTTTAATAACTTATTCAAATCTTATTCAAGCGAGTAAAGGACTAAAATAAATTAAACAGATTCGGCTGTCAAACGTTCACGTCAAATTGAAAAATCCATTATATAACACTGATCTTAATCCACTTGAATATTCATTTAACTTAAAATAAAGACTTTGCAAAATGTAATTTAAGGTACTATTTTGTGTCATAAATTAAAGACATTAGATTTTTTATTTTTTAAAGTAGGGTATAGTTTGTACAAACAGCAACACTCCTAAGGGACCATTAAAGACAGAGCAGAGAGAAAATGAAAGAGATAAATATATTTATATTATGTCAACTTCAAATTAAATAATACACGGGAATGTTGATTGTTCGCAACTTGGTCGAATAATACAAATCGGGTTCCGAAATTTTATGAGACTGGTATCACGACTTCGGCCGAACTCTGCTGACCAATGGGGCGGGCCTTGCTACGGTTAACCAATGATCGCTCGCGGTTTCTTCAGAAGGTGCCATTACCATGGTTACGTAATAACAAAAACGTTTAACCAATGATTGATCCCGATTTTTCCGGAATCTGGCGTTACTATAGTTACGTTATATATAACATCCGCTTTAGTCCTGGAGACGTCAATCTAACTTCAGAGCCGGTAATTTGACTGCTAAGCTGCTATGTAGAAATTTTCTTTCATTTTCCTTTCAACGGCTGTCACTGTCAGATATTTTTTCAAAGTTAGAATTTCAGCCAGAAACTATCAAGTCTATTAAACATTTGTATGGTTACTGACAGATTAAAGGATTATAGGTAGACTGTCAAACGTCTATCTACCCTATTTCCACAAAGGTTACATAAGTATTCAACTAACGTCAACTAAGAGATGTGACGAATGATAATAAAGACAGCAATAGCATTTGTCTCTGTCAATGGAAAAAATAATTTTAAATTGCCCGATAACATGGCTATTTGTAAAAATATCTTGACTTGAAAAAATACCTCGCCTATTAATGTTAGATAAATCATGGCATCCGATTTGAAGAAAACATACTTTTTTTATATGGTTTTTATTTTTTGTTACAATTATGAATAAATTCTTGTTGATCTCGAAAAATCATTAATAAATTACTAAACGGTTTTAGACAAATCTATGAAGAACTGTCGTTATCCAGTTTCCACTAGGAACAACGACATCTAGCGTCTAATAATGGCCGATAGCTAATTCTTAATTTTCATAGACCAAGGAATGTTTATTATGTCAACTAGTTTTCAAATACTGAAATTTTGACGCAACAAAGATGACATATCATCGGGGACCATCGGAAATGTCGCGATCGTGCCTACTAACGAAAAATACCGAACCGATAATATTACACGACCAAATTGCATCCTTTGCCAAGTGGCTCAACATTCCTATGTAACTGACATGTGACTGTTAGTGTTGATTCTCTTTCATGCAATATTTCCAATTTCTGAAGTGTATACCTAGCTGTGTTGCTGTTTGTATGTATCCTAAGGAGAGTACTATTTTTACTGAGAGTACGAGTAGTAGAACAAAATCGCATTTTCACATTTGTTACTTTTTCTGTCAACCATAGCCATTGCCACGGAAAGTGCACGTTGATAAAGATCACTAAAAATAACAGCAACACTCAACGGGACCTTATGACTTTGCAAATAGGCTAACTATTAGTCAGATATTGATAGCATAAAAGATCAGAAAATGTGAAACAAAGACTGTGCTAAAATAGTACATTTCCTAACTAGTGTGGGAAAAAATTTTTCGGCGAGGGTGAAAGTTGGAGCCCAAGTAAAACGAGGGCGACAATCATCCGAGTTAAAAAAAAGTTTTTCTTACTAGTTAGGAAATAGTACATTTCCTAACTAGTGCGGGTAAACTTTTTTTCGGCGAGGGTGAAAGTTGGAGCCCGAATGAAACGGGGGCGACAATCACCCGAGTAAAAAAAGTTTTTGCACGTGTAAGGGACGATTATCGCCGAAAAAAAGTTTTCCCGCACTAGTTGGGAAATGTACTATTTTAGTACAGACGGTGCCTTTTTTAGGCTCTAGTGCGAGAAGTGTATCATTTTACGTCAGGTCCAAAACTTCGGAGGGCCATCTACACTAAAAAACGTCGTACCAGACACGTGCAAAAATCTATCGGTCGTGTTTTAAAACATTGCCACTCGTTTCGCATTTCATGTTTTTCGCACTTGTGTCGTAATGTACTATTACGCGACTTAACGCCTTCATAATACGGTTGTGTACCTAAATAATATTTTTGCCATCTAAACCGTAATGATATATGTCTTTGACGTCGACTATACATTCTGAGTAACTAACTATACAATTCGTTTTAAACTGTACACTGTACATTGGAAGTTTAGCAGCTTTTTCTTGCAAAATGCCTTCAAAAAGTTTCTAACTCAGGTCCCATAGCTTCAAAACTCTCCAATATCTGTACATTCACATGAAACTGAAATAAAACGAATAGCAGAATATACTTACGGTCAACAATCACTGTAAAATACTGAGAAGTACTCCCATACTTATTTGTAGCCGTGCACGTGTATATTCCTTCTGCCCATTTGTTGATTTTCTTGATAATTAGACTGCCATCCTCAGCGATGAAATACCATTGAGTGTCTGAAATATATTATTTACGGTATAATATGTGCTTATATAAAAGTGAGGTAGGTACCTATGGCAAAGGTAAATCTTCTGCTTGTTATATCCATGGCATCTAATCATCAGAAACAATCAGCCTATGTTAGTTCACTGCTGGACGTAGGCCTCTCCTATTAACTATGCGTAGAGACGCTTTAGGAGATAAATGCGCATAATCGCCACGCTGGGCAAACTGATTGGCGATCGCAGTGATGTGTCCACTGTCCACTGTGATGACGCTGTTGCCCATCATCAATTTTTTATCAAAGAATGGGAGGAGTTTGAGTGGTGACAAATGTACCTATTCTTATACTGCCATCACCACATGGCATCTAAACAAATCAGCATTCAATGAATTATCATATTGTTGTAAGTCGGGCGGAAATCTAGACTAATCTAACTAAAGCGATAAGTAGTTCTTAAGTAAGGCTCGATTTCACCAAACTCTCAGATAATAAATAAATAAATGAATATCTTGGGACATCTAACACAAATCGATCTAGTCCCACGGTTAGCTCAATAATTAAGGCTTGTTATGTGGGTACCAGGCGACGATATATATAATACCTACTTAAATATATAGACAGCCATGACCAAGGAACAAATATTTGTGATAAATAAATACACAAATAATGCCCTCGCCGGGATTCAAACCCGGAACCTCTAGCTTCGTAGGCAGGGTCACAACCAACTAGGCTACGGAGGCTGACTGAGTAATGTCAAAACTCCATAGTAATTTGACACTAGTATCTGAGAATAAGCGTTATTCTTTGAATAAAAATCTAATGAAATCGAGCCTAAATAAAATATGTAGGTACTAGGTATATCCAAGGAAAAACGGCGCTACACAACACAGGCTCGTTTTTTACTTCATCCATCATCTAAGATCATAAGATGAGGGGTCCACGGAAAGAACATGTCTAGTCAATTCAAATTACAGAAGGAAAAACCACCTTACTTTTAACAGAGCAAGGTGTGAATTTGTCCTGATTTTTTTAAGTATTGGACACGTTTTTTCCGTGGACCCTTCAGATAGTGTATTCATAAAATAAAATAATTTTCACCATGCTCTTGGTTTTACAATTTATGTAGGTTCCTCATACCTGATGAAATGTTTTCTCCTTTAAACGTCCAAAGCACCTCAGGTTTCGGGTTGCCAGTAGCATCGCAAGGAACCCTCAGGTATAAGTCATCCACTACGCCGTGGTATTCCTTCATGGGTGCCAAGATGAAAGGAGGTGCTGCAAGGAAGTAAAAGCAATAAATACCAGCTGCTCACACTTTGTTTAGGGTTTTTTTAATTTTTTTATTATTTAGGATCATCATCATCATATCAGCCGAAAGACGTCCACTGCTGCACATAGGACATCAGTCCATCATACATTCCCTTAATTATATCCGTGAAACAATCAAAACAAAATTACAGGTAACTAATGCTAACAATTGTATCGTTAGTACATTTGGATATGTTATAGCGCTATAACACAATAAGGTAGTACAAAATACATGCATACAAATTGATACGTAGGTAGCAAAACGAGAAAAAAAAAACAAAAGAACGTAAAAAAAGGAGAAAAAATAGTAATAACACAACATACTAAAAATTGTAAACATGCAAATAAATGAATGAATGTAGTGAAAAAAACCGACGACAACCGATTTCTCCAAGATCCCATCATCAGACCCTGACTTGGTGCCAACGGGACCATCTCGGTTTGTTTTAAAGTCGGCTAAAAAAAGAATTATCGAAATCGGTTCGCTTGATATCGAGTGCAAATTGAAAATTTACGACTTATTATTTTGTTACAACTATGCCATTGTTATAACTAGACCAAATTTAAATAGAACCAATCAGCAAGTCGGTCTTTCAACTAAAAAAAAAATACTTAAAATCGGTTCACCCAGTCGTAAGTTCTGAGGTAACAAACATACAGTAGAATTCAGAACCTCCTCTTTTTTTTAAGTTGGTTGAAGATATAAATAAATACCTGTCACTTTCACGACGTATGTGATATTTTTCGAGCCTCCCGCATTGACAGCCGAGCAGGTATATTCGCCGCTGTGCCCGTGGTGTATGCTCACGAATCGTAGATCTCCTTCTGCGGTGTTCGGTCTAGAACATAAAACGTTAAATTGATTTATTTGTTGAAGATATATGCAATGAATACAATAAAATAGTATGAAATATAAAGGGAATGAATCAACAAGGCATCAGCATCACAGATCATATCAACAGTCTTCTTCAGTCCACTGGCAGCTTCTCCTATTACCTATCAGTAAACGGAGTGGTATAGATGCATATGGATGCATCCAAAATCACCACACTGGGAAATTAATTGGGAATACAAGGGAATTACTTAAATCATTTGAAGTAATACAAATGATGATTACGCTGATTACGCTGCTGCCCAGCTATTTTTTTACAATCATTGACCCGTCACCACTCCGTTTGTCATTTGAAAGTGACCAGGGTAACTAGGTATGTTAACGTTACGTGAATAAAGCGCAATCTCACGTCAACTCATGGTTTGGATTTCACAAGTACGGCGTAAATAACTCTAAATTCATACCATTCGTATAACCATTATACCAATGCCATGCGAGCGTGATGGATTGAAAGTAAGTTACGTATCGCATCACGGCATTAATCTAAATGGTCTAGCTACCTGTCCACTCAGTGTTTCCTATGTCAAAGTCTACGTCAAAATATTCTTTATTCAATTAGGCCCAGTAACGAGCGCTATTGAATCGTTAAACTAAAATAGCGAATGAGAGAAAAAAAAAGCTACTTCCGGTTCTAACCCTACACCACTGCCTGAGAAGAATCCGGCAAGAAACTCAGCGGGACTTTTTTCTAATAATAGTTTTGTAACAAAATCAAAATAACTTACGGCATTGGCACGGGCTCCGACGCATTAGACTTCCGGTAGAACCACGTAATGTTCGGTCGGGGAGGCCCGCCAGCCCTGCACTCGAGGGTTAGCGGCAAGCCTTCTTCCTGTTCTCTGTAGGTTTTCTCTGGTGACTGCACGGCTACTGGAACTGAAGCAAAGTCATGACAATCTATGTATATTCCAGAATTAGCTTTAATTGAGGTTCATCAACAGGAGCCTATATTAATCAGTTCAATGCTGCAAAACGGTCTCTCCTTAGATAGATAGATAGATAGATAAAGACTTTATTCAATTTCCACAACTTACATGGTAGGTATAAAAACAGAGAAATTAACAAACAAAAGGCATGCAACTTAAAACTAACTTGCAGAAGAATTACAAACAATAAATATGTAGTTGTTTTTACCATGTGTCGTGGCAGAGAATAGGCGCTGGCTCAGCATGTTGATGCGGCAAGCCACATCGCTGATATTCTGCCAGAACCTTACATGCTCGTATAGAAAGCGTGCAACGCCTTATAAAAACGTTCACTTGTTCAGTATGTATGTGGAATTTTTGTGTGTCACTGTGGTTATTAGATGCATGTAATGTAGTGAGGTATTTCCTTGACGTGTATATATATATGAAATGAACACTAAATTAGGTATGTGATGAAAATATATATAAAGTAATAGAGTTGTATATGTAAAATATATAAAGTAATATATCTATTATTATAGGTGGGTGCTAGATAGACAACAATCAATAAATGAACTGAAAGCTTAAAACTTAGCTTATGCGGATGGACGCAAAAGGAGGTAAATGGCGATAGCAGTAGTGCGTCCACTATGATAATGCTGCTGCCTATCATCAATCTACGATAAATAAATGTTCAGTGACACTTCAATCCCCTAGCCGACTCTTGTGTCACCCACGGGAAGAGTAATGTAAATGTATTCTAACAGCCGTCACCACACGAACATAGGCACACAATTTCGTGACCGAGGCAATTTTGTGGGACTTGCATCTTCTATGTTGAATTTGTTCGCTATATCAATATCACTCAAGCTTGTAGCTTAAATATATAGCAAGTAGACATTTCAACAGCAATGAGATTTCCAAAAAAACACACCTGCGCAAGCAGTTTAGTTTGCCCCGAAACAAATAAATACTAATAGGTATACGACTTCCTAATAGATCTTTGCCGTGTGGTGACGGCAGTAAGAATACATTTGTCATCACCCCAACTTCTCCTGCGGTCGTAAGAGTCGACTAAGGGATTGCAGTGTCACTGACTATTCTATAAGATTGATGATGGGCAGCAGCGTCATAATAGTGGACACATTACTGCGATCGCCAATCCGCTTGCCCAACGTGGCGATTATGGGCATTTACCTCCTAATGCGTGTATACGCATAGTTAATAGGAGAGGCCTACGTCCAGCAGTGGACTAACATAGGCTGATGATGAATAGATCTTCAGCAGAGAATAAATCTAGTGAATGTGTACGGGACAGTTCAATAACAGGCGGCCTAGCCAAAATCCCATTCTGCAATCGTATACGATAAGCGATAAGTAATAAATGTATAAGTAGTCCGTGGGCTAGTCGGTCTGAAATTAGAAAACGGTATAATTTGGGGGTACCAAGTGTCCTTTTTACAGTAGTTAGACATATTCATAAGGATGTTAAAAAAGTATGATAGACATCTCAAAGTGGTAGCTAATAGGCATACGGGCTATTTCAAGATTTCCGTTGTATGACAGGTATGGTTAAAATTAGGAGGTACAAATTTTCCTTTTCGCGGCTGTTAGGTAAGCTTATAAAAACGTCAAAAATGCAAGGTTGCCATTTATAAGTGCTACCTAACAAAAATGGGGGTCAATCAAAGATGGTGGATCTCAAGTTTTACAAAATCAAGTATATCTTGAGAACTATTAAATATATCTAATTACTTTCTGGAACAAAATTAAAGGCATATCTGTAAGCTTCATATTTTGCATATACACCATATTGCTAAAACCAACCAATAATTAATTATGACCAAATTTATGAAAATTTCGTGTGTTTGATTTTTTTTAAACGGTTTTTATTAACTTCACCGCGTATCAACTGTCGTCGATGCTTCAAATCTTGTGATCGATTTTTCGACCACTTCTACTGCGCCAAAATCAATGAAATTTGGAACTCTTATCAAGTTCTCATGACAATGCAATATTATAATATTTGTATCCTTGTATCCTCAAGCCTGATGCTGCAGACGTACTGCTTGCCTCAACCGAGTGCGTTAGACACGTGAAAATGAATGTATAGCATGTTTGGCATAATCAAATACTAACAGCCTGATCTTGACTTCCAACTCCTCACTCCTGATGCTGCAGTACTGCCTACAATAACCGCAAAGTTTATCTTTTATCAATATCTTGATTTTAAAGAAGTTCTTTAGATATTACTTAAGTAGAAACATGCGAATTTAATACTAACGTCCAACTCCTCAAATCTGATACTCCATTGTTATACTGCCTGCCACAACCGCTAGGTTTAGGGTTATGCAGATTTTGAAGTACTGCTTTAGATATTTGGTAGAAACATATGCATTTCATTATCATCGTCATCATCATCATATCAGCCGAAAGACGTTCACTGGTGAATATAGGCCTCCCCCAAAGATTGCCACAAGGACCGGCCTAGTGACCTTACCAGTTCATGAGTCCACCTTGTGGGGGGCCTACCCACGCTGCACCTTCCGGTACGTGACCGCCACTCGAGAACCTTACCGCCCCAACGGCCATCGGTTCCACGCGCAACGAGCCCCGCCCACTGCCACTTCAGTTTAGCGATTCGAAGAGCTATATCGGTTACTTTGATTCTGCTACGGATGGTCTCATTTCTAATCCGATATTGCAGAGAGACTCCTAGCATAGACCTCTCCATTGCCCTTTGGGTGACATTGAGCCTTCTTATGAGGCCTGCAGCCCTCCAGCTGATATAGTGACAGCGTGAGTGGATCGCGTAGGGCGAGCCGTCGGGCGTGCGGCCCTCCAGCTGATAAAGCGACCGCGTGAATGGTTCGCGTAGGGTGAGTCGTCGGGCCTGCGGCTCTCCGGCTGATAGACTGACAGCGTGAGTGAATCGCGTAGGGCGAGCTAGACTGCTAGACTGACAGCGTGAGTGGATCGCGTAGAGCGAGCCATCGGGCCTGCGGCCCTCCAGCTGATAGAGTGACCGCGTGAATGGTTCGCGTGGAGCGAGCCGTTGGGCCTGCGGCTCTCCAGCTGATAAAGTGACAGCGTGAGTGGATCGCGTAGCATAGGGCGAGCCGTCGGGCCTGCGGCCCTCCAGCTGATAGAGTGACAGCGTCAGTAGATCGCGAAGGACACGCCGTCGGGCCTGCGGCCCTCCAGCTGAAAGAGTGACAGCGTGAGTGGTTCGCGTAGGGCGAGCCGTCGGGCCTGCGGCCCTCCAGCTGATGTAGTGACAGCGTGAGTGGATCGCGTAGGGCGAGCCGTCGGGCCTGCGGCCCTCCAGCTGATAGAGTGACCGCGTGAATGGTTCGCGTGGAGCGAGCCGTCGGGCCTGCGGCCCTCCAGTTGATATAGTGACAGCGTGAGTGGATCGCGTAGCGTAGGGCGAGCCGTTAGGCCTGCGGCCCTCCAGCTGATAGAGTGACAGCGTCAGTAGATCGCGTAGGGCAAGCCGTCGGGCCTGCGGCCCTCCAGCTGATAGAGTGACAGCGTGAGTGGTTCGCGTAGGGCGAGCTGTCGGGCCTGCGGCCCTCCAGCTGATAGAGTGACAGCATCAGTAGATGGCGTAGGGCAAGCCGTCGGGCCTGCGGCCCTCCAGCTGATAGAGTGACAGCGTGAGTGGTTCACGTAGGGCGAGCCGTCGGGCCTGCGGCCCTCTAGCTGATAGAGTGACAGCGTGAGTGGATCGCGTAGGGCGAGCCGTCGGGCGTGCGGCCCTCCGGCTGATAGACTCACAGCGTGAGTGGTTCGCGTAGGGCGAGCCGTCGGGCCTACGGCCTTCCAGCTGATAGAGTGACAGCGTGAGTGGTTCGCGTAGGGCGGGCTGTCGGGCCTGCGGCCCTCCAGCTGATAGAGAGACAGCATGAGTGGTTCGCGTAGCGCGAGCCGTCGGGCCTGCGGCCCTCCAACTGATAGAGTTACAGCATGAGTGGTTCGCGTAGTGCGAGCCGTCAGGCCTGCGGCCCTCCAGCTGATAGAGTGACAGCGTGAGTGGATCGCGCAGGGCGAGCCGTCGGGCCTGCGGCCTTCCAGCTGATAGACACACAGCGAGAATGACTCGTGTAGGACGTGCCGTTGGACCTGCAGTCATCAGGTTGATAAGACTGAGAGTATGAGTATATCCCTCGGGTTCGCGTAGGGCGTGCCGTCGGGCTTGCGGCTGTCCGGTTGATAGACAGAGAGTGTGAGTCCCTCCGGTTCACGTAGTGCGTGCCATAGTGCCGTCGAGCCTATGGCTCTCCGGTTTATAGACTGCATGGATTGACCCTTTGGGCCCTCGGTTCGCGTCGGACTTTCCGTCAGACCTGCGGTCCTCCGGTTGGTCGACTGACAGTATGAGTTTATATTTTATAGTCTCGAAATTCGAAGGACTTGTATGTATAATGTGTTCAATATAAAAATTTAACCTTGATTTTCTCAATAAACCAAATTGATTGATATATTCCTGATTGTCAGATCTCTGTTATCTAAGGTATTGTATGAATAACACGTCCATTTGAGACACTTCGGGCGTTCAAGCTAACATTTTTTTAGTGTCGGATTTCTAAAAATATCTATTCAGCAGGGATTCCCCTCTCGTTACACATAAAGTAATGTCCAGTACGTTTACATATGTGTCGTGATTCAAGTGCGAGAATTAAACGCTAGCATGCATAATTGTATTGCATATTACAAACAACATCTTTGATCTAGAATAAGTAGATATAGTTTCGGAAATTAACTTGACAATTGCACTAAAAACTTGAAAATAAAATAAGTAAAAAAAGTTTTAATTTAAACGATTTTTATTGCACCAAAAAATAGAAAATAAAAATTAGTTGTAACTAACCGTAGATGCTACTTTCTGTAGATTAGTCACGTGAAACTATTATCACTGTAGTCTTCCCAAGTTGGATGCTGAAAGCCATGTTTAGCCTCTATGTCAGTGGATTAAGCGTTACTTAATCGGAAACTTTTACCAAACTAAAATAAAAACGTGGGGCGTTATTATAAAGAAACAAACATTCAAGTTCAAAATATGAAATTGTAGCTTTAATTTTGCAATTTATCATCCTTCTGTTCCAATTCCAACACTTCTACAGAGGTAGGTAAATAACTTTTATCAAAGCCAGAACAAAACTTATTACACTATTGCTGTCTTGATTTCTATGTTTTTTCTTAAATAACTATAGTAACTTAATCACAATTGCGTACGCCCCACGTTTTTATTTCAGTTTGGTAAAAGTTTCCGATTAAGTAACGCTTAATCCACTGACATAGAGGCTAAACATGGCTTTCAGCATCCAACTTGGGAAGACTACAGTGATAATAGTTTCACGTGACTAATCTACAGAAAGTAGCATCTACAATTAGTTACAACTAATTTTTATTTTCTAGTTTTTGGTGCAATAAAAATCGTTTAAATTAAAACTTTTTTTACTTATTTTATTGTGTCGTGTTTTTACATAGTAGTCATGACGCTAGAAAAATTAAATATTTTTTTAAAAGATAGTGTATTTAATAAGCTTTAATTTGATGTATATAACTTGTTGGCGGTATTAAAAAAAAGACCCATAAAAAATATTTAAATGAATTGTAGTCATAATCCACCGTATACTTAGTGATTTAAGAGGCGATTTTTTTTATATTTTTCAATCTTGGTTATTTGATATAAGCACTATTATTTACGAGTGGCACTTCCATCGCCTCTTAAATCACTAAGTGTACGGTGGATTATGACTACAATTCATTTAAATATTTTTTATGGGTCTTTTTTTTAATACCGCCAACAAGTTATATACATCAAATTAAAGCTTATTAAATACACTATCTTTAAAAAAATATTTAATTTTTCTAGCGTCATGACTACTATGTAAAAACACGACACAAAAAAAATCGAAATCACGAAATTTTCATAAATTTGGTCATAATTAATTATTGGTTGGTTTTAGCAATATGGTGTATACGTATACGCAAAATATAAAGCTTACAGATATGCCTTTAATTTTGTTCAAGAGAGTAATTAGATATATTTAATAGTTCTCGAGATATACTTGATTTTGTAAAACTTGAGATCCACCGTCTTTGATTGGCCCCCATTTTTGTTAGGTAGCACTTATAAATAGCAATCTTGCATTTTTGACGTTTTTATAAGCTTACCTAACAGCCGTGAAAAGGAAAATTTGTACCTCTTAATTTTAACCATACCTGTCATAGAACGGAAATCTTGAAATAGCCCGTATGCCTATTAGCTACCACTTTGAGATGTCTATCATACTTTTTTAACATCCTTATGAATATGTCTAACTACTGTAAAAAGAACACTTGGTACCCCCAAATTATATCGTTTTCTAATTTCAGGCCGACTAGCCCACGGACTAAAGAATGACAGATTCGAATGAAAAGTCACGTGACCATTTCCATACATTAATTATTATGATCATTTATCGTTCATGATTGCAAAATGGCATCTTGACTAGGCCTGCTGGTCGATATTATTTATTGTATTTTTTTTATTTTCCAGTCAGTACTTGAAGACAACTTACCAATCACATCGAGCAGGATGGCGATAGAATCGCTTCCCCATACATTGCTAGCTTGACATCGGTAGTAACCAGCATCTGATAGCTTGGCAGAAAATCTGGAAATATGAACATAATTAAATTCATCCAAATAAAATAATTCAATTTTATCCGCATTTCGAGGAAGAACAAGTATTATTTTTGACGTTTCAATAAGCTTTTCCACCTTATTAAGGTCTTCGCACATTATAACAACCAAGCCAACGCGGCAGTCACTCTTCTCACACTTTCGATGAGTAGTCAACTTGTTTATCCACCCAATGGTCACTAATGGGCAACGCGGCGTGAACATAGAATGGTTGCTCGACAGACGTCAGCCGCAAAGGCATAGAAGCTGCGTTGACAACGTGTGCTCACTGTGTGGCGAACGTATCAGGGTTGACCTTTAGTGTACGACGCGTAGACCACTCGTCGCCGTCGTACAATAATTTTAATATAGCTTTCTTGAAATTAAGCCTAGAACATATGAAATAGGGCTTAAATTTCAATATTTGGCATAGAGTCGAGTCTCCGTTGAGTTGTTATAATGTGCAAAGAGCTTTACAATACGCCTAACCAATGTAGTACCTGGATATTTGGAAAACCACCTAGATCCTACCCTGTGCCTCTCATGAAAACGCTAAAATCGTTAATTTCAATAGTCATCTTTATTTATTTATTTATTTATTTATTTCATACAAATTTCAACATGCACCTTACAGCTAACGCCAAAGCGGCACAAATTGGAAACATGAACAACTTAAATATAAACAACAATACAATTTGTATAACGCAAATTACATAGTACAATTTAAGATATTGAACTTTCAGGCACCTCGCTCTCTAGCACTCTCATACACTCTATAATCAGTCGCCCCATCGTAGTTACAAACAAGTCACATTCAGGCTGTGCTTCGAGCATAGAGTTGAGCAGAGAGTGTGCGCGCGCGACCGGCGCCTGCGCGTGCGCCCGCGTGCGCGCGCCGCCCTCCGCCAGCAGCGGGTGGCGACGCGCGCGCGTGTACTGGTTAGGTACAAACAGCCGCATAAATGCCTCCACAAGTTGGACGTAGTCGATTTTATTTCGGAGAATGCCCCGGGTAAATTTGGCTAGCGATCTTGCTTCTATATACCTTATTATGTTAATTATTTTCTATTGCGTATGAGTTATGATTATGAGTAGGTATTGTTTATTTACTAGAGATGTTTCTTTGTGGCTTGATTACACCAAAATTTTATTAGAAGAATAACGCTTACACTCGGATATATTGTCAAGACTCCATAGAAATTTGACACTAGTATCTGAGAGTAAGTGTTATAAGTAGTTTGGTGAAATCGAGCCTAAATACACTGTCGTAGTTAAAACCATATTGGATAACTTACCCAATACTGCCGTTGGCATAAAAAGTATGTCTAGTTTTATCATAAAGCTGCACTTGATTATGGGTCCAGAGGGTGGTTGGCTTAGGTACGCCATAAGCGGCGCAGTCCAGGGTAACGGGGTCTCCTTCGATCACGGCCAGTCTTCGCTCCATGTCTCCGGAAATTTCAGGGGAGTCTGAAAACATGAAAGGAACTCATCAACATCAATCTCCATACAAAGGAAGAAAGATTTCAATAACATTGCCTTTGTCTCCCTTTGCACCTTTTTATTTATTTTCTGTTTGGACTTATGGTTGACTGGTAGAGAATGCCATTAGGCATTAAATTCACCATTTGAGCACTTTTTTGGATTTTGAGCAATAAAGCTTAAATAAATAAATAAACAAAGAAATATCAATCATTGAGTTGGATACAATTATTTTTTTTTTTCACAATTTTCACTCTTAAGTAGTTGCACTGAATCTGATTTTAATCGTGTACATACATTTCGGTTCCTGTTACCTCCGTGACTAGGTATGTCAGTCGGATGAATCTGATGGCCTTACAATATAGAAACTCTTTACCGTAAGACCACCCAACTATAGTCCAATACTATGGTCCACAATTTCAATTCCTAATAAGTATCCGTCCCAATCTTCTTTTTGGCTTTGTCCAAGTCTGTTTTTGTTTATGAATAGCACAATTAATATAACAATTACAATTTACAGGTACAGGAAAATAATCGATTAATTTATGGACCATTTTTGGGAGCGTTTGGACTATAGTTAGGTTAATTTACGTTACTTAAATGTATCATTGCTGTTGATATCAATCATGTATGAACCAGATTCTTCAAACGAAGGAAATTTTACTTGTTTCTATGGTTAACTTACATTCCACAATCAATTCAATCCCGTGATAGTCAACGCCAATAGCGTTTTCTGCCTTGCAACTGTATGTTCCAGCGTCCAAAGCACTAATATCGTTCAAATATATGATATCTGAGGTTTCATTCAGGTCATGGTGACCTTCGGCGTTCTTGAATGACCAACTCAAAGTTGCATCAGGTATCGCTTCAATGAGCCTAGAACAACAATTTTATTAAACATTGTGCGAATCCCGTGACAACCAGAGTCTTTCGTAGTTGATTTTTTCTATGGTAAGCACATCTGTTACGACATTGTGGGATTGTGTACAATGTTCCTTATGATAAAGGAATGTCGAACTCGCGGCCTTTGCTTTAATCAGAAAAGTAAAACTTAACGGCGTTACGTTATTGGGTCGATTATAAAAAAAAGTTGCATAAGGCCTTCAATGAAAACAAACAATATTTGCGTTACGAAGTTAAATTCTGTGTAGAAACTTTTGGTATCAAAAAAAGGCGACATTAAATTTTTCTATGTGCGTTCATTTAACCTACATATATCTTTAAAATTTACCCCCTTTTACTTACTGGTGAAGGTTGTTGGACAGAATATTACCACATAGTTTGTATGACTAACTTTCGTAACACAATCGACGTGATCGTGATTTTTGTTTTGATTAAGGCCTTAACTATGTACCTACATTTTTTGGAATCGACACTTATAAAATATTATGTACATTGTTCATTATGATACAGTAAAGGAATGTTGAACTTGCGGCCTTTGGATTATTCTGCAAACCAAAACTTAACGACGTTACTTTATTAATAAGAATCAATCATTGCATGAATTTGCAGATAGTTCTTATAATGATTACTTCTCAATGTGTGATTGTTAGCTCACCTGCAGCGAATAGCTACATCAGTTTCTGTTCTAGCATTAATGGTGTACACAGTCTTGTCAATTTTCGGCGGTCCTTAAAATAAAATAGATAAGTGATTAGGTAAGGTGAGATTAGTAGGTACTTCAAGACAAAGTTTCCTGAAATGGACAATTGTACCCAAAATAGATCCTTGAGATACTCCTATCTCCCTGCTTATTTGTGACAAAATGACTTCATTATCGTGTTGTAATCATTGATGTTATCTTTTTTTTATTTTGTGTTGTATTACGTGCTTCTAGATTTACATTATTTATTCAGCAATTATAACATAGCTAAACAATATAATAATACAGCAGATGCGTGCGCAGCTTTTTTAAAAGTTAGATTTAATTATTTCTTTGTTATTGTAATTTATGTTATTACTTTTTCAATTAACCTACCAACTCCACTTATATTAACTTTCAAAAGCTTCGTAATCTTCTTCAAATCATTCTTAGCCACGCAATAATATTTCCCTGCCAAGCTCGGTTCCATGGATTTCACGCTGACAATGGTTCCATCGTCTGATATATTGTAGTTATCTCCAGGCTTGAGGAGTTTCCTGTCTTTGTACCAGGTCACATTGGCTGCGGGATGCGCCTGGACATTGCAGGTTATGTTGCCTGGTTTCTTGTATTCGATGGCAGTGTCTAAAATAAAAATGGAAATTAGAACGCTTTGTTGCTTTTAATAAACTCAGCGTGTGATATTTTATGAGATGCTTCAGCTTACATTCTATCTCTCCTCAAGTCATGAGGTACTACTATTTATGTATACTATTTGTCTATATGTATTGAGATTGAGAGTAAATAGATAAAGGTAAACTAATTACTAATTATTTTATTCAGAAATGTAACACTATACTTTTAAGTAAACATACAATTTATGACAAATCATTGCATTAAAATGTATGAGCAATTGAGTTGGTGGCTTGTGATGGTCCCGTTTTATCCATTTATCGTGCTACGCGTCACTTTCGCACTTGCACACTTAGAACGTGACGGGAACGACGACAAACGATTAGACGCGGTACCAACATATGCCTACATAGCTGTAGACACTAGTGATTTACTGTAAATATGATCAACGAAATATCATAGTGAATTAGTAGTGACTAAATACAAGTGAGTTTAACTGTTTAGTTAGCTTCGACCAAACTTCAGTAAGCCTCCGTAGCCTAGTTGGTAGTGACCCTGCCTACGAAGCTGGAGGTTCCGGGTTCGAATCCCGGCGAGGGCATTATTTGTGTATTTATTTATCACAAATATTTGTTCCTTGGTCATGGTTGTCTATGTATTTAAGTATCTATATGTATCTATCTATTATATATATCGTCGCCTGGTACCCACATCACAAGCCTTAATTGAGCTTACCGTGGGACTAGGTTGATTTGTGTAAGATGTTCCAAGATATTTTTATTTATTATTATTATTATTTGTATCTCTCTTTGATCACGGGCCTATAAATCCCGGTCTTTTGATAGGCTTGCGCGGGGATACAGATCCAACACGTAGAGGCCCTTTGGAGAAATTTGCTGTGTTTTACACCTGCTGCAACCCATTCACGGGCACAAAAATAGATATCCGTGAACCGGTCCCAGCAGGCATATAGAGGCTATTGGAGATTATATGGAAAAGACTAGTGGGTTATGGTGATGAAGGTTGGATGGATAAGAGATGGAACTATAGAAAAGAGGTCCGGACACCTGCCATAACAATGATTTCTCTTTGCTATCGAGGCAGGCGGTGACTCGCCGCCGACTAGATGGGCCCCCGTAAATGCCGTCACAAGAGACAGCCAGGGGCAACACCGGTGTAGGCGGCTCAGGAGTGTAGAGAGGTGTACACCGCTTTCTGCGCAGTGGCTTGACGGCCGCTGCACCAACTCGCGACTTACGCAAATTTACACTTCCACCCCTGGAGCATATAGCTCTGACGACTCCTCTCTGGACGGCCAGTTAAGGCAAGCCAGAGCTGAGAGTCCTATGGGTCCCCTTGGGGTTCCACTCCGACCGACGAAGACACGCCGGAGGCGGGGACCCTGACCGACTCTCGGGAGCACTCGGGTCCGTGGGGTCGTTACTCCCCAACAGCTCGCCACAAGCTGCCCTGCGGCCTTATTATTATTTATTATTATAATTATACGTATCCTCGCATAGAATCCTTTCGCACATTGGTAAGATAACAGAAATATTCTAAATATTCTTTCCATCCTACAAAATCATACCTTCTGCTTGAACTTCAATGAATTGCTTTTCTTCTGTAACAACAGTGACATTGTCTGCGCCATCACCTGCTGCATTGGTCGCTTGGCAACTGTATGTGACATTCTTATCCACTTTCGGTATCTCCAGTACACTCACGTAATCATAGGGTAGCTCTAATACTGATGCCTAAATAAAATAAAAGGCAAAATTAGAAGGAAACACTTTAAAATAAAAAGAAAATGCTTCCTCCCCAAATCTTCCCGTGGGTGTCGTAAGAGTCTACTAAGGGATTGAAGTGTCAATGAATATTCCTTTATAGAAGATTGATGATGGGCAGTTGGACAGCAACATGATCATAGTGGACACACTACTGAGATCGCTAACCTGCTTTATGTTTTGGGCATTTACCTCTTAATGCGTCGATACGCATAGTGAATAGGAGAGGCCTACGTCCAGCAGTGGACTGAGAGAGGCCGATGACATAAAATAAAAGATTACGTTTTGCTTACAAACCTTCTCGTACTGGAGTTTAGCAGATGCATCATCAGATTGCCAAATAATGTCAACTTTAGGATAGCCAGTAACTTTGCACTTTAATCTACGTGGCTTGAAGAATTCTGCTTCAATTGTGGGCGATCCCTCTATTGTAACATTGGGTGTTTTCTCGGTTGGCTGTTCTGTAATATTATAATCTGTGTTAGAAACAAGTATCATCCCAAGCATAATGATGGACTAACTTATAAGTAAGTCAAGTGGAGGACTACTTTTGTGTAGGATTGTAATTGTTTATTTCATTGCGTCCGCAATTAGGGTCCTATTTTGTGTTATTCTTTTAACCGATGCTCAGAATAGCTCAGATGCATATCATACCTAGATATTTTTCTTGCAGGAACGAGAGATTGATAAATTTAACGTCAAGATTTTTTTTCGAATAGTCTTGTAGTTCTCAGTAATGGTTGTTATACTACTAGAAATAGTAAAATTCTTACCAATAACTGACTGAGACCTGATGGGAGTTAAGCTGTATCTCGTTACATTGATTTTTTTTCTAGTGTCGTAACCATTTATCTAGAAAAGAAGTGAATTAAGGTGTAGATAAATTATCGAGAGCTTGGCATTGCAGGTGTAGTGATGATGCTAAAAATAATACTCTTAGGGTGCGGCTCCATTGACGCGGAGCGGATCGAAGCTGTGGGAGCTCGGCCAATGAGACCGCATCACAATGTTTCGAATTCGAATTTGAAGAATGTAATTGGTTAATTTTGTACAGCACGGCATCAGTGGAGCCGCACCCTTAAAGTGACTCTTAGGTCTTTGTAATTAGCTTTATTCAAATAATAATGACATGTTGTATGTCATGTTCAGAGGCAATTTTAATGTACTTATAGTGTATACAAATAATACAAGTGCCATTTACGCCAGACATCCTGATGGATTTTTTAAATTATATTCCACCTTTGAAGTGGCCCTATTTTCACGTCAAGTAAATTTGATACTTTAATTTTCTTTAATATCACTCAGTGTCAATAAGCACTGGTGGAAGATTTCAGGGGATAAGGATACGTGGAAGAATTTGAGGGGAGCCTTTGCAGTCAAGAGGGGGTCAGTATGGGCTGTAAATAATAATAGTCAGTGTAGAATACGATTAGGCATCATATTTCACTGCAGTTGCCCAAAGAACCACTATTACTGGATGAAATAATAATTATGGCAAATGTTGAAGACTACGATTTCATCAACGAAATTTAAAAGAATGTATTTCTATTGACTGTGAGTCTTACTGCAAGTTTGAACATGTCGTTAGGAGTTTCTACTGGCTCGGTTGAGTAGAACTGCTCATCTTTGTCAACTACTGTAAGTGGTTGCTGCAAGACCACGCTGTCGTCCATGCCCAGGATTTGAACATTGTCCAATTTTATATGAGTTCCTTCAGTTACTTTAACTGATACATGGGATTTTGTGTCTGAAACAAAAACATAATGTAAAATGACTAGTATAATTAAGACTCTCACCAATTATAAAAAAATATTACCACCTTATTTATAAAAACGTCTCCTAACGTAACAAACCTGCTTGTCTGCTTGTCCCTTTCCGTCATATAGACATTGGTAAAGGGACAAACGCTTATCCTCGTCGTGCCCGTCATACCAAGTATGAGCTATTGAAATTTAAACCTAATGATTTTGAAAATATAGTCGCTTTTCTTTTATTCAAAAAACTTGAATATGTCCTTTATAAATCACACTGGACGAGGATAAGAATAAGAAAATATCTTGTCTTTCTTTGAGGTCGGCTGACGCGGCGAACAGGAGGGCTACCACGATCTACTAATGCGATTCAGTTTAGGACCTAATCTGAATCGAGATGTGTCAGTTCCATAGAATAACGGTCAAAAACTAACAAGCTGAACCTAAACGGAGTCGCATTTAAGAAATCATGGTAGCTCCTGGTAGCGATAAGGCTTCTACAAATTCTAATGGATGTTCTGTCTCTGGCATGTCAACGTTTACCTGGTGCGGGCCTAGACACAGTGTCCTCAATGCTGGACGGGGCGATGGTGGAGAACCCATGCTGGAAGTGTACCGAGGAAGAGCCGGACACAACAACGTGGGTGTTGCTGCTGCTTCCAACTTGCACCCTGTATACGCCAGGTTTTAAATCTTCGACTTTCACCACCTAGAAATAAATCAAATAAAATTGGGCGTTAGTGATCTTGGTCTATATTTCTTTGGTATATGACATCCTATTTTTATAATTTATATAGTGTTAATTAGTGTGACTAGTACTGGGGAAAAAATAAAAAAACATACCATAATATTTACTAATAAAATAAATCATTTGATTTGAGTTTCACAAAACTTCAAATAAAATCATTTATTTCGGACTACTACGTGCTCGATATATATCCAAATAATGGATACATGTAAAAGGGTTTCGGCACATTTATGAGAAAGGGTGACTTTAATGAAAGTGACCATTTTTATCACCACATTTAATCGTCTGTTTATTTAATTATAATCGAAGTTGAAGTGTAACATTATAATCTACATAACTATCATTTTGATACCTAGAATATCTAGATATATTAACAGTAAAAATTGATGTCATGCTCCACAGCAGCGCCACCATAGCTTTTTTGAATATGAGTATATAGGAAAATATCTACATAATGTCTATAAAATTCTAGAGTAGTTAAAAAAATATCTATATCACTAGCTTTATCGTGAGCTTCATTTCATTGTGGCGCTGCTGTAGAGCATACTTCACGGCAGCGCCACCATTAAATGTCTTTAACTGTTTATCGTACAGGCACATATATGGCATCAAATAATTCTATAACAATTCTATACCGACCTAGCATATGAAATTCCTCATTATATTTTGAATATACGGATATGTCCCTATTGAGAAAAATATTTGTTTTTAGCGCCTGAACTAAAAATCAAGGCAATGACGCAAAAAGTGTAGAAACACTTACTTTCAAACAGGCTTTATGGTAAAAATACCGTTGGGTATGTTGCGGATTAAATGCCAAATTTGTATGGAGGGTAGTAGTATACTTTATAGTCCTATTAAATGAAGCGAACAGTGAATACGCTAGTGCGATGACACGAAGTTGTAAATAATTTAAATACTTTTTAGCACCTGATGTTTATGTCTATATTTATTCTTCGTAATAACTACCCTCCAACCAAGGTTAAAAAATGGCTTTTAATGGTGTAAACTTATGATGCAGCTATACCAATAAGTATATGTAAATTGTGTAATAACATGAAATATAAGTCAATAAATTAAAATGAAGTAAACTAGGAAAAATATACATCTAACATTCTAATGCTTACGCTAAAGGGTACGCATAAAGTACGTAAGTAAACAACCACCTGTTTGAAAGTAAGTATTTCTACACTTTTTGCGTCATTGCCTTAATTTTTAGGTCAGGCGCAAAAAAAATATTTTTCTCAATAGGGACATATCCGTATATTCAAAATATAATGAGGAATTTCATATGCTAGGTCGGTATAGAATTGTTGTAGAATTATTTGATGCCATATATGTGCCTGTACGATAAACAGTTAAAGACATTTGATGGTGGCGCTGCCGTGAAGTATGCTCTACAGCAGCGCCACAATGAAATGAAGCTCACGATAAAGCTAGTGATATAGATATTTTTTTAACTAGTCTAGAATTTTATAGACATTATGTAGATATTTTCCTATATACTCATATTCAAAAAAGCTATGGTGGCGCTGCTGTGGAGCATGACATAAAAATTGAACAATTTATACATAATTACAACATTTACAAATTCTACATAATACATATAAACACGCTAGAAATTGGTCACTTACATTACGCTCTTGCGTGGAATTGCCCGAAAGAAGTATCCAAATCGTTCTTATTCAGAAATACTTTATAAACAATTGACAGTATCAAAATGGCAGGTAAGAAAATCGTTTGTAAATTTTTGGGGTATTTTCCTACTATTAGTAAACTTGCTCAAGATTTTAGGTGGATAAAATATAAATAAAAAACCCAAATATTTTTTTTAATAAACTGACTTCAACCGATTTCTCCGAACTTCCATCATTAGACCTCGACTTGATGCAAACTTGTTTGTCTCCTGTTCGTTGCCGCCGCGATTTGGGCTCTACTTTTCACTTACGATCAGGTGGAGTGGAGCCAATTTGTTGTGGCAAAAAAAAAAAACGGGGCCATCTCGGTTAGCGTGATATTGAGTTAATTCGTTTATTTGTCGTGCGCACACATTTAATGCAAAATTAAGACTTATATGGTTTTCTCATGGATGTCACTGTCAGAACTGAACCAAATAAAAATTGAAACCAATTAGTAAGCATCAGCTTTCAAATAAAAAAATAATCATCAAAATCGGTTCATTCACTCGAAAGTTCTGAGGTAACAAACATAAAAATAAACCATCGAATTGAGAACCTGTCCCTTTTTTTGAATTCTGTTGAAAATTTTAAATGAGGATGAGCGGTTGAAATTTAATGTGAAGCAAGAGATCGATCATCATAATCGTCATCATTTTCATGAGACTTTCTATACCTATGTACAATTGTACACTGCCAAACCAAGGCGTCTTCCAATGCATACGATCCTCGGCCACTCATCAGAGATTCTATGTATGTATGTAAATTCTTTATTGTACACAAAATACAGGCAAAAATACAATTTTTTACAAAGAATTTGACAGGTACAAAGGCGAACTTATCCCTGTAAGGGATCTCTTCCAGTTAACCTTTGAGCAAAGGAGTCGTCTATATGAAGCAAAAGATAGGCAAACATACCGTGTACAGTGGAGAATATATTTGAGTAATACCAAAAACTTAACTGTTATTATACCAACTAACATAAACTCATACATCCAATACACATATAATTAAAATATTAAATACATATCATATCTGAGATTCATATCTGTTTCATACTTATCTGTTAATTATTTGATAGGGGCAATTTGTTATCCACACCCACATTTGTCGTTGAGTGACCCAATGGGGTTTTAATTGATTGATCACTTTTTAGACAAACAACTCGGCTGCACGCATACCAGACCAATTGGAGCAATTGAGTTGCAAGGATGCAGTTGCATACAATTATCAAATCAATAGTAAGATTGTTTTCAAATAAATCTTACCTTTATACAGTACGTATAGTAATTTTGGTCAAAATATCTCCTAAATCGGCAGAGGATTTAGTCGCTTACCGTGGTTCTAAAATCTTTGTAGCCACCAAATGTTAAAATTTCTGAAGTAAATAAAAAAAGTATGATGTTATGTTAAACCTAATAATAAATTGCTATTTTAGGGCCAATAATTACAAATGTACCTAATTATTAAAATAGGAAATGTTAAAATAAAACGTGAATGTGTGTGTCATTAGACAGAATTGAGATGTTTTTCTGCAAATAGGTTATCCAGAAGATATTCCATGTAAGAGACTCACCACTATCTTCTCTAGTCTTGTGATGTTAGCAGTAACCACTTCAACACTGGTCCACCAAATTGAGCCGTGGGCCATCTCCAGACGGGTCCATATTGGCACTTATACAATTTTTTCTTCGATTTTTTTTACTAATAACGTTTTTTACTCATAATCATCATTACTCCGAAAATTTTATCTCATACTTTTTTTCTTACTAAAAATTATACTTCTACCTACAATGTTCATAACGATTTTTATTTCGAAATTGTATCCTCCTAAAGTCGTCAAGTAAATTAATTTCTACCCATAAAGTTATTTGATATAAATTGTTTATTTATAAACATTTTCCCATTAGGTTCACCCTGTTGTGGTATAATTCTTTTATGAATAATTCTATATGACATAAACTATGTAGTCATAATGGGCTTTGTGCAGAAACTGTTGTGGCATACTTCACTTTAGCATATCTCGTTGTGGCAGATTTCGAGTTGTTCGAATATTATTCGAGCATAATTTCGATGCTCCTATTTATTATGTGGCATAATCTGGATATGCATAAAAAGTATCGGCATAGTTTGTTTTAGCATAACAAAGAAGGAATAATTACAATACAACCTCTCAATATAATCGAGGTAGTAGTAATATACTAATCTAATTATTTATTAACTAAATATTTTGATTTGTACTTTTTATGAATCTATTGTAATTCCTTTTATCGTGTACTGTACACTAAGTTGATCAGCATGCTTGGTATGTTACTGCAAGTGTTGATTGTAAACTTTATAAATACTGTACGTTACTTACTGTGTTACTGAGCTGAGTACTTTCTAGGTTGCAAAAAAAAAATAACCTCGAAGACTAAGGCGGGAGCAAAGCTCCCGCCTTAGTCTTCTAACCTAACCTATCCGAGTCGGATCTGCCACGGAAGGTTTTGTTCGCTCGCTTCGCTTGCTCACTGCAGAAATTTTCACCCTTGCAACAAATTCTGCTTGACGAAAAATGCAAGTTTCGAACATGTGGCTATATGCCCAAAAAAAAAATGCAAATCTAATTTCTGTCTTATAACATTCGGCGTAAATAATGATATGCCAAGATAGTTTCGGACAAAATAATGTTCAAAATATTGTTATTTATGACAAGTGATGATTCTGCCTCATTAAGAGGATGCCAAAATAGATTGTGCCAAGTCTGTTATGTCCTAAGCGTTTCGGACAAAAAAAGTTATGCCAGATAGAGGGAACCCGTTTAGTACAGACAGTACTCTGCCACAACTTGATTTGTGCAGGTAGCTAGTGTTTACAGTCATAGTACGATTTATATTTAATTAAACAAAAATAATTCATACATAAAACCAGTACAGAAAAAAATAAATATAACATTAGAGTATATAACATAAAATAAGTATAGTGAAAAATTATATAAACATAAAAGTTAGTACTAAAAATATGTATGAAAAACAACATTATGAACATAAATAATTCTAAGTAATGATAATTATGAACAAAGATTACTTCTAAATACCGATTATTATGACGTTAAATTTTATAAGAAAAATTTTCGGAGTTCCAATAATCTAAGTTGCAATTTTATAAATACTTTGGCGCACCCTCTCCAGACACATCGATGATTAAATCCTTTCATCTCTTTGCCAAAACCAACCTGAACAGAAGATTCCTCCAGAGTCCCGTGACTCTTCCCTATGTCCTGTAGTCTGGTGATATTTGTAACCGTTTCTGCACAGGTAGGATCCACGACACTGAGCCGTGGGCCCTCTCCTAACTCAGCAATGACTACGTCCTTCTTATCGTCCTATCGTTATTCGTCCTATCTTTGTTAACATCAACCTGAATTGAAGACTCCTCCTGTCATCATCATCATCATCTCAGCCATAAGACGTCCACTGCTAAGCATAGGCTTCCCCTCTGGACCTCCACATGTACCGGTTGGATGCGACATTCATCCAGCGTGTCCCGGCAACCTTCATAAGGTCGTCTGTCCATCTTGTGGGTGGACGTCCTACTCTGCGTTTGCCTAGCCGTGGTCTCCACTCGAGCACTTTTCGACCCCATCGACCATCTGCTCTGCGTGCAATGTGGCCTGCCCATTGCTGCTTCAGCTTGCTAATCCGGAGGGCTATGTCAGTAACTTAAGTTCGCCCACGGATCTCCTCATTTCTGATTCGATCACGCAGAGAAACTCCGAGCATAGCCCTCTCCATAGCTCGTTGAGCGACTCTGAGTTTAGAGATGAGGCCGATGGTGAAAGACCACCTTTCGGCTCCTCCTGTAATATTGGCATACTCACCACTATCTCTGGCAGTCTTGTGATGTTTGCAGTAACCACTTCAGCATTGGCAGGATCCACCACATTGAGCCGTGGGCCATCTCCAGACACGGCGATGACTAAGTCCTTTATGTCTTCGTCAACTTTAACCTGAACAGGTAAATCATGGTAAGCTTTTTGGTTCTGTAAGGGTGCGGCTCCACTGACGCGGTGCGGAGCGGAGCTGTGGGAGCTCGGTCAATGAGACCGCATCACAGTGTTTCGAATTTTGAATTTGAAGAATGTAATTGGTCAATTTTGCACATCTCCGCTCCGCTCCGCGTCAGTGGAGTGGAGCCGCACCCTTATTTTTGTAACATTTAAAAGGCCCTGAAATTGGTTCTTATTGAATAATTTTATATATTTATATTAGTTCCTTTGAAATACGAATCTATACAGATGAGTAGATGATACAATTGAGCTGTTCTGTAAAGGAGTTTGAATGTAGATACAGGAAATTGGGAATGGAATGACGCACGCCTATCAAATTTGGGCTATTTGATTTATCTGCACTAAATACATATCTAATAACTTTTATAAACAGGCTTCTATTTAAATTTTAACGACAACGAGACTTCAATTACTAAAGTTATGTTTAATATTATCCTAACGTTTTGGGCACGACGTTACGTCGCGTCCGTGGTCGCAGGCAGACTAAGTTTACGCGATTAAGTTTCCGTTGTAGTTAAAAAATCATGTGATTTTTTTACGAAAATAATTGCAAAGTGTACATGCTTTGTAATATACCTTTTCATTTTTTTATCGTCAGTTGTAAGACCGCCCTAGTTATAGAACGGACAGTCCTGACTCAAGAAAAAGCAAATTAATTAATTCCTTTTCACTAATTAAAACCTACGGAAACCATTTGCACAACCATCCAATAACACAATGTAGTAAAAATCCTCTCATAAAATAAAGAAACAAACAACTTAATATTAACATACATTCTTGTATAATGACCGAATGGGTTCCATATTCGATAATAGGCTAAGAGGTTATCTCTTAATTAGTTTATCGTTATTTAGAAACAGTTGGGCCGATAATTTCTTCACTCATATCTGCCGCCTGCCAACTTTTGGGATAAACACTATAAATACTACCTATACATATTACTGAATTACGCTCCGGTTCGTTCCTGGAGCAGAGACTGTCCATCTTTGCGTTGGAAACCATATCGGGGAGGTTTAGATTAGGATGTAACGGAGTTCTGCTTCCGCTTCTGTTCTGGTTCTGTTATTTTTAAAACAGAAGTCACAGCGGATGTACATCCAAAACCAAAAGGTTTATACCTGTCATACGCGCATTTCCCCCCTTGCCATCTCTCTACCTACCCTTAACATCTCGTCTACTTAGCTCTCACCCGAGCTCCGCTTCTGTTTTCGGTTCCGCTTCTGCTTCCGTTTCCGTTAAAACACATCCGTTACATCCCTGGTTTAGATCAGTAGTTTCTTGTTTTTTTTTTCTTTGGTATAATTTCGATACCTTTGGGTTCAATTGTCGTAAAGGACATTTTGGAGAAAATGAGTTATATATACAGTTTTGTTCAGAATTTCAAGCGCTATCGATCTGTATAGTTAAAGTTGCGATATCTCTTAAAAAGTTGCCTTTACGACCAAGATTTTCTACTATGGACTTGCAAAAATAGCTTATTGACTGGGGCGTAAATATCAAGTCATTTATTATAAATAATTATCTGTGTCGTAAAGGAAATGGACAAATAAAAATAGTGTCGTAAGTGACCTAATACGTTATGTGTTGTCCTTTACGCCCTTACTTTTTCACGATTACTTTCTGTAGTTCTATGGCCAACTTGGGCTTAAAGAACAAGTTTTCTCTTCGGCGTCCTTTACGACCGGCACGAAAAACAAATTCTTATATTTCTTATACAAATACTATGGAATGATCAGGGTGATAAAGGACCGATATAATTTTTGTTGTTGTTTATTACCATAAATTTATTTGTACACATACAAACAAATGTATGGGAAATATATTAATTTCATGTCAAATCAACATAATCCACACAACTTTTAAATCTAAACGGGGACCGTTTTCGTATTCATGGAAATAAAATACACTAAAAGTAATCAGTAAACCTGTAATCAGAATCAGCCACTGTCCAAGTACCTAGTTTATACATATATGTGACAGTAATTCTGAATCTTGGGTAGAAATAAGTAGAAATAAAGTAATATCTGAAGACATTATAATCGTATCTAGGAGTTAAATTCGAGAAATAGGTACAATCTGTGCCCTCAGGACTTAACCCGTAGGTATCCCTAGTTCTTCTTTCTTGTAAATTCTTTCAATTACTACCTGTGTCACATGACACAAGCATGAACTACTTGAAAAGTTGCTTATTAAACTTTACTATATTACCATTACCTAGTGTTTGTTCAAAGTCAAAGTCAAAGTCAAATAATTCTTTATTCAAATTGGAATAGCAACAAACTCTTTTGAATCGTCTAGATATGAAAACTACTTCCGGTTCGAACCCTAAACCGCTGACCCAAGAAGAACCGGTAAGAAACTTGGCGGGAATTCTTTTTTCAAACAATGATGGTACATCTTACAACTAACATGCATTAAAAAAAAACATAAAATTGATTTTAAACAAATTGAAATATAATAATAATAACAAGAGATGTAAAGTCTCTAAAAGTCACAACATTTATAAGTAATAATTTATAGAGAAGTAAGGTTTCTCTCCGAATAGGTATATAATAATAACATTATATAAAGCACGTTTGGAGATGTACAAGGTCTCCAAGCGTAAATTATCGTAATTGAATGTCATGACTTTAACAAACTAATAATTAAATCCTAAATTACTCCCACGGTGTTTTATCATTCATGTAGTCTTGTGTACTATAATAAGCTTTAGATATAAGTTTACGCTTTACAAAATTCTTAAATTTGTTGACTGAAAATTCAGTAACATTTACTGGAAGTTTATTATAAAATCTTACACAATTACCCATGAATGATTTCCTAATTTTATGGAGCCGAGTGGCGGGTACTGCGAGCTTATGTTTGTTTCTAGTATTAATATTATGTATGTCACAATTTTTCCTAAAATTGATAATATTTTTATGTACATACATAATATTCTCATAGATGTATTGAGAATACAATGTCATTATATGAATAACCTTAAACTTATCTCTAAGTGAGTCTCTAGGGCTCATTTTATATATCGCTCGAATAGCCCTCTTCTGCAGAACAAAAATAGTGTTAGTCTCTGAATTGGCAGCACTGCCCCATAATAAAATGCCATACGACATAATGCTATGAAAATAACTAAAATATACTAACCGAGCTGTATCGACGTCAGTTAATTGACGGATCTTGCTCACTGCAAAAGCTGCAGAACTCAGTTTATTCGAGAGATTAGATATGTGAGGACCCCACTGAAGCTTAGAGTCTAGTGTTATACCAAGAAAGACTGTACTTTCAACTATTTCCAATTCCTCACCTTTCACAAATATACTAGCCTGTTGATGTTTTACGTTACTTGTAACAAATTTAATACATTTAGTTTTTTTCTCATTCAACATTAAGTTATTCATATTAAACCAGTTTACTACTTTCGAAATAGCATTGTTTACATCATTCCACGCTTGTTGCTGTCGTTTGACTTTAAAAATAAGTGAGGTGTCGTCAGCAAACAATACTATGTCATGGTGGGTCTCTATGAGATGTGGCAAGTCATTTATGTAGACAAGGAAAAGGAAAGGCCCCAATATAGATCCCTGTGGTACACCCGTGGAGACCAATGACCCCGGCGATCGCTGTCCATTCACATCAACCCTTTGTATTCTACCGCGTAAATAAGATTCCAGTAAATTTAACGCTGATCCTTTAACTCCATAATGGTCTAGCTTCCTGATCAATGTTTCATGACAAACGCAGTCGAAGGCCTTGGACAAATCACAGAAGATACCTAAAGCATCTCGCGATTCCTCCCAGGCATCAAATATTTGTTTAATTAATTCGACACCAGCGTCGGATGTTGAGCGCCCCCGAGTAAAACCAAATTGCTTGTTATGCATTAAATTGTTTACGTTAAAGTGCTTAATTAATTGGGATAAAACTATTTTTTCAAAGATTTTGCTGAACGTTGGTAGCACAGATATAGGTCTAAAATTAGTGGGGTCAGAAGTGCTACCGGATTTCAATAAAGGAGTTACTTTACTATGTTTCATAAGATCAGGAAACTCACCACAATCAACACATTGATTAAATATTACTACCAATTCAGGTGCTACGATTTCAATAAGGGATTTGACGACATGAACAGAGACTCCACAGAGGTCAGAAGTTTTTTTGACATTGATGGATTTAAATGCCTTTATTACATCTGAGATTTGAATATGTTCAAAATTAAAGTCGTTACTACACATAGGGACGTTATCTCTTAATAATATAGTGGCAGCCGAGGGTGATGAATTTAAATCCTTAGTTATGGAGACTGGTATATCGGTGAAAAAGTGCTCAAATTCTGTTGCTACTTCTAAACTTGACTCTATAATTTTGCCATTAATTTTTAATTTAGGATCGTGGAATCTGTGCTTTGATCGACCAGTCTCCGCATTAATCACTTTCCAGGTTGATTTAATGATGTCGGAACTATTTTTAATTTTTTGGGACAAATAATCGCGCTTAGCTTTATTACAATCAATCTTAAATTTCTTAGAATATTGTTTGACGTGTTCTTTAAATTCATCACTCGTATTAAACCGCCGTTCCTCATACAATGCATACAGTGCTCGTCTACGTTCATACAAGTCCGCAGTTGCCCACTCACTAAAAGCAGATGCACCACCAACCACAATCTTTTTGGAAGTGAATATTTTGTTGTAATGTTTCATAAAAATGTGAAAGAATGAATTATACATGTCATTGGAGTTAATGTTGGAAGACAGAGTAGGTAGCGTCTGCATTAAACTTTCTTTCATTCGTTCAACACGGCTTGTGGTTACTGGCACAAAAGTAATTTGTTTTCTAATGTTATTTTTCCTGATGGTCTCAAACGTTATTAATTGACCTAAATGATCTGACTCTAAATTACTGATTACTTTTTTATTAACAGGAAAAATATCAGTAAAAATGTTATCAATACAAGTCGCACTAGTTGCACTGATACGAGTAGGCTCCATAAAAATGTGGTTGAGTTTAGAAGACTTAAATAGATTCAACAATCTTGTACTTGTTGTTGAATTTTCTAAAAGGTTTACATTAAAGTCGCCGCATATAAGTAACTTCTTACCGCAAACTGATATTTTATGAAGCACAGATTCCATTACACTTTCAAATTGCTCAAAATTACTTAAAGGCGGCCTGTACACACATACAACAATAAATTTATCTAATTCAATAGCACTCAATTCTATAGTCCGTTCAACAGACAGAGAAACAATGTCCTTACGTTCCTTAAATTTTAATTGTTTATTTAAAATAATTAATGACCCACCATGTATGGAACTAAGTCTGTTAAACGAACTAGCCACCTGGTGATTATTAAACTGAGGCACCACTTCATTACTTTTTAACCAATGTTCAGTTATACATAGAATATTAATATTAAGTTCATTTAAAAAAAGTTCAATCTGCAAATCTTTTCCTCTAATACACTGAATATTTTGATGAACCAGGTGGATGAGTTTTCTATTATTATTACAATTTTCAATTAATTTATTAGAGACTAATTTGCCAGAGATATGGCACTCTTTTGTCTTATCATTTAATTTAAATTATTGGTTAAAATTGGAACCAATTCCGAGTTCTTTACATATACCGTGCCATGTTGCCGTGTGATGACGGTAGTAAGAATACATTTGTCACAACCCCAACTATTGCGGGGTAAGATTTGGCTAAGGTTTTTAAGTGTCACTGACCATTAATTTATCGAAGATTGATGATGGGCAGCAGCATCATGATAATGGAGACAGTACCGCGATCGCCAACCCACTTGCCCAGCGTGCCGATTATAGGCATTTACCTCCTAATGCGTTCATTTGTATAGGCTAAGGAAAGGCCGTTGTTCAGCAGTGGACTGATATTGGCTGATGATGACACTACGTTCCCCTGCTAGAAGTAATAGCTTATACGTTTAAATTACTATTGAAACAGCGCAGCACTGAAACAATAACTTTAAAATTGTTGCAATAATGTTGTATAGTTTTGAAATAAATATTGTTTCCTTACATATAAGTTGTTTTGTTCTTTGTTATGACTAAATATTTATAAAAAATATACTACAACTCTAATTCGGCTTTCATTCGCCATATTTTCTACGTATTAATAAATGTCTTAAATGTGTTTTGAGTAAATTAAGCGGAAAACAGTCGCTATTTGTACCATTTCACCTACGTTTACGCCCCAAATTTGTAAGAAAATTATCTAAGACCGTCATTTACGACCCTATCAACACTAATTGCTCAATAAAATCGTGGGTGTAAAGGACATACATAGCATTTTGACATGTCCTTTACAACATCTAACTTCTAAGCCGTTTAGCTTATCACTACGAGTGCTACACCAGGTCAAAGATACCAACAATCTACATTGATTTCATGTACACGTCACAAATATAGGTCAAAAAACAAAAAAGTTATTGACAGTTTTCTAAAAAAAAATTAGTTTTTTGCTTCTCCTGAAAACCTGCATTTTGTCCTTTACGACAATTGAACCCAAAAGTATCGATTTTATTTAAGTTTATATTTTACTAATTATTTTTTCACTTTTAGTTTGTAGTCAATATAATTGTGAAGTAGTTAGGTGCAGTTTTCAATTGTTAAACCGTTTACTGACCGAATGTTTATAATTAAAATGCACTCAGCCGAATCTTCGTGTATGTACACAACAAAAACCTATAATTATGATGAAGGCCCAAAATGCTGATGCTTAAACAATTCCTCTGTAAAATCTAAAATAAAGTAAACATACTTAAAAACTTCAATTATTCCATAATCACGCAATTTTAGAACACAATCTTGGTTTTATTACGAAATTAAAACCTTGAACCTCGAGTACATACATTTTTAGGTATAATTATTGATATTTGTTAGTATTAACCTAAAATATATATCTGCGAACGTGTTTGACGATATGTGCCAAATGCTATGGAAAGTCAGATATTTTTATTTTTTTGGATTCTATAGACGATTGGTCTAGATAAATAATTAATTATCTTATGAGCAACAATACTTACATTAAACACACCAATTTGACGTGCAGGCAAAGTTTTACTCAGTAAAATATTCCTTCGGCTTTCAACACTATTTTCCACATATTTCAATATCTGGAAACATCAAAAGTACTTATAATATTGCAATTCTATAGAAGTATTAAATAGTAGATTGTGTCTATAGGATCAAAATTATATATTTTCGTTGGGGGCGTTCATTGAAGCCCGAATGAAGCGATGAATTCCATAATAGAATCCCGAACTTAGTGAGTTAGCATAATGATCAAGAATTTCAAAGAAATATACCTAACATATTTCAGTTTTACTAGCATTATTTTAATCTTATGGTTTAAAAAATGGCCGTGTGGTGACAGCAGTAACAATACACTACCGTAAGAGCCGACGAAGGGATTGAAGTCTCACTGACCATTCTTGATAGAAGACTGACTGGGCAGCAACGTCATCATAGTGGACACATTACTGCGATCGCCAATATTCTTGTCCAGCGTGGCGATTATGGGCATTTACCTCCAAATGCGTCTATACGCATAGTTAATAGGAAAGGCTTACGTCCAGCAGTGGACTGAGATAGGCTAATGACGTATTGGATAAAGTTATGTATATTTTACTCACCTCACCAATTTCGCCATTTTTCAAATGAAACACTTGCCCGTTCGTCGCTAGTGCGATGTCATGAAATACCAAGTAGTCTTGACTTGTTCTGTCGTTTTCACATACGCCAGTCAATAAAAATACAATCTGGAAACAATATGTGTATACCGAAGTAAGTCTAATGTAATAAAATTTATTAAAAAGTAGGTATTTTCACCAAAGGCAAAAGTAAAAACCAACTTGAATTTGATGTCAAGAAATTAGCAAAAGCAGTAAATCATACCTACACAATGAATGCATTAATCAAAACAAAAATCGCGATTGGATTGCGTCAGTTGTTTTACGAAAGCTAAAACAACTGACCTGTCTTCGGCAGTAGTAAAAGGGGGCAAATCTAAAAAAAATGTAGGTTGGTATGTTGAGCGCTCATAGAAATTTTTAATTTGACGTTCTTTTTCAGTGCCAAAAGTTGTTACACAAAATTTAAATTCGTAACACTAACATTATGACGTTAAATATTATTTTCATTGGAGGCCTTTAATTTTTAGCAATTTACCCATTTGTAAGTAGGTTAGAATTGGATTACTAAATAAGAAATGTATCGATGAACACGCATTACAATCTCATAAACAGATAAAAATGTATTGACACGTAATCAATCAATTACCTGGACTTCTTTCTTTTGGCTCAGTGCTATAATTTTCGCGGAATTTTTATAATCCTCCGCTGTAGCGTCTGTCAAAACATAAAACAGAGATCTATCTTGGCTCTCGTTTAGAGCCAGTTCGATTCCTGTCAAGACCTTTTCAGGGCAGAGACCTCCTGCGCTTGTATTTATATTTCCTAAATCCTTTTTAAGGGCAGCCTTGTCTTTAGTTTTTGTAACCAGTTTAGCATCTGTAACAAGAAAGGTGTTAATTCTAATATAGTCAAGGAATATTTTAGTGACTCTGATACTGAAAGAGGGTACCACTCTTCGAGGCTTCTGAAAAAGGGTACATACTATACAATAAACTCTTTATTGCACCTCAAAGATAAATTCAGAACAAATAATAAAATGTACGATTTGTTTGAAAGAAGTAAACAAAAGCCGATCGGCATTAAAGAGCGAACTCTCCTCTCGAGCGAACTCTCCAGACAACCTTTCAAAACATCGAAACAATGTCTAAAAAATTATAATTATTCTTAAATAAAATATTATTTTTAAAGAAAGGAACAACGTCATATATTATCTGATTCAAATTACAATAAAATTATTGAGTAGTATACTTACTCCAATTTCCAAAATGGCGGGACAATGATAGCCTTTTTCAATAGAGCAACAGATTTTATTCTTACGTTTGATCCTCTTTGGTATGTATTCTATAAATTCTATGTATACATCGATACATTATGTATTAACTTCAAACGAGAATGCACATGTAGGTATCGGTAAATATGTATGACGGTAGTTGATCAGCGATAGACAGAGCCCTAGTGATAGAGTACGTGCTAGAATTCCGGATCTTTCAAAGTTTGGGCCCTAACATACATAATAATTTCAATTTTATAACTTTTTATATCCAACCAGGTTTGAATTATATACACCGTGTTTTTATTGATTTCCATTAAATTGGACAGGTTACTTGGGTGGGACATTAATAGAAGTTGCCTGGTATATCGGCTTTTGTTAATTTCGGAAAAACATTTTTTTTTCGTTCGTTTAAGATTTGTTATAAATCGACATGACACTGGCTATTCTAGTGTAGAGCCATTAAATAAAACCCCACATCCGGTGCTGTTACTGTCAATTATAAAAATAATATAATAATCTAAAGGGATCCCAAATCTGGATAGAAAAATATTAATAGCCCAAATATCATCATCATCATCATCATCAGCCTATGTTAGTCCACTGCTGGACAGAGGCCTCTCCTATTGACTATGCGTATAGACGCATTAGGAGGTAAATGCCCATAATCGCCACGCTGGGCAAGCGGATTGGCGATCGCAGTAACGTGTCCATTATGATTTGATGACGCTGCTGCCCATCATCAATATTTTATCAAAGAATGGTCAGTGACACTTCAATCCCTTAGTCGACTCTTACGACACCCGCAGGAGGAGTTGGGTTGGTGATAAATAATGTATTCTTACTGCCGTCACCACACGGCTTAGCCCAAATATAGTTTTTCGAAATGAAAGATAAATAAAATGCCGTAAGTTCCTCCATTAATACGTCAGATAAGAATAACTCATTCTAGATACGACCAACACCTACTACTACGTTCTCAGATAGCAGGATGTGTACGCAAACGATAAATCTGGAAGCTTTGATAAAATTATGAGTACTAAAGTCAAACATTATAAGCATTAACCAGTAAATATTCTTGACGTCTTTACGACTTATTTTAGTACTCTTAGATTTAATCGGGACGAATCTTGAACTAATTCCACAAACTACTAATGTAGGTCATACTAAAGCGCATATCAGGCTCAAATTACCTCTAATAATCTCATGATAATAGTTCAAATTTAAAAATGATCTTTAAATTGTTATCTACATAGTTAAGAAAATAATCTTAAATCACAATAGGAGTCGTAGCATTTTAAGAAAGCGCATGCACAATTGATACATCATGTTAAATGAACATCATTTTAGATTTTTAGTCTTTATACTATTCTTTTAGCCAGTAATAAACTACTTATAGTGATTTGGATGAGCTTTAGCTAGGTAAATCTATTTCGTTTTGATTTCGTTATGACGATATTTTGCTCAGGGTATTTTTTTTAATCTTTTTTTTTGCCGCTAGTGTTATGGGTATAATAAAATATTTTAAAAATAAAAATAAAACCGCCTTCAAAAATTCGCCCGAACTAAAAAGTTAAAAATAATTTTGGTTCCTACTTCTTAGGATTTCCTACCCAAACCTTTAAACCTTTTACCCTATTCATTGAAATAAAACATTATGGCTAGGTACCCTACAGATTTCTTAGAAGTCGGTGCCAAGCCGAATACGTTCATAGGTATATATTAGATAGAGATTTGTAACTTACTGTCACTCCGATTACGCTTTTATCAACAGAATGGTCTGCCTCAGTCATTTTCATGAAAGCATAACCGGAGTGACAGTAAGTTACAAAGCTCTATCAAATACATATAAGTACTCGCGAAGTGAACATATTTGGCTTGGCACCGACTTCTAAGAAATCTGTAGGGTACCTAGCCATAATGTTTTATTTCAATGAATAGGGTAAAAGGTTTAAAGGTTTGGGTAGGAAATCCTAAGAAGTAGGAACCAAAATTATTTTTAACTTTTTAGTTCGGGCGAATTTTTGAAGGCGGTTTTATTTTTATTTTTAAAATATTTTATTTTTTGCTTTTTAGTAGTGTAAATATAAAATCGTTATTCAGTATTCTCTAAATACTTATAATTAGAATGTACTGCACTGTAGTAGGCCATAAAACCTGAACTGGCGAACTTATATGTATACAAAAACAATTTCAAAGGTAACAGACTTAGCATGCCAATATTATTTAAAGAATCACTAACCGCTAACCAACATGTCATAACTACTAAGCAAACACTTGAATAGATCTCGAAAATGTATGACATTTGTTATATACAAAGAATGATCCTCCAACCCCTAATCGTTAAGGAGTTATTCCTTTCATCATCTGCTCACCAACATGAGACTATGACCACCTAAAGGCAAATACTCGAATAGCCTCCAAAATATATGAAATATGTTATATTTAAAGAATTATCCCCCAACTCCTAATCTCCAAGGAGTTGTACCTTACATCATCAGCTCACCAACATGAAAGGATGACCACCTAAAGGCAAATACTCAAATAGCTTCCAAAATACACGAAATATGTTATACTTAAAGAATTATCCCCCAACTCCTAATTGCTAAAGAGTTGTACCTTCCATCATCAGATCACCAACTTAAGATATTCATGACTAGATGCAAATACTTGATAAGTCTTCGAAAATAAATGAAAAATGTAATGTGTGCCTACAACATTTGAAGAGTTCCCTCGATTTCTCCAGGATCCCATCATCAGATCTGGATTCGGTGACAATGGGACCAACTAGAAGGTATACCCTTTCAAACAAAAAAAGAATATTTCAAATCGGTCCACGCGTCTTCGAGTAATCGGGGAACATACATAAAAAAAAAAAAAGATTTCGACGAATTGTAAACCTCCTCCTTTTTGAAGTCGGTTAAAAACATTATTTGCACTGGGATTGGCAAGGGACGGGTCGATATTACATGTACTAAAATGTGTCTTAAGTTTCGACTGTTATTTTAAGGTTTAAGTTCAATCAATTATTATTGTTTAATTATGTAGAATAACGAAATAAAATAAAATCAGGCAATTAATTTGCTATCAAGGTATGAAATGTAGTTAAAATTATTAAAAATTGCAAACTTACCATCATCAAACGTCACCAAAACAAACTCTTCAACCGGCGAAGAGCTTGAATTCGTCACCGTATCTAAAATTGCATCTACAGCATCAGCCACTTCTTTTATATCATCACTCATCGATTCCGTACCATCAATGACAAAAGTCAAACTACTTTTTGCATCACAAGTGATTGTTCCAAATAGGAACAGGGCGATAATAAACTGCAGTTCCATTTTTAAATAATTCTCATGACGACCGCTCGGAAACGGTTACAATTTGTAATTGGTCGTTATCATTTGGCAGCTTACTACACGACTACATGTTACGATACTCTCTCTCAATGAGGGGCGCAGACATGTAATATATTTTGATTAGACCACCCACATATCTATCTACCTATTTCGCCTGCCTATAACGAATGATGAAATTTTATGCCGTGGCCACGACATTGGTCCAAGGCGACCGGCTTAGCGGAAAACCATACGTGCGAGAGGAAGTATCTCATGAATTCGCTCGCCGCTGGTCGCCTAAGACCAATGTCGTGGCCGGGCCTTTAATGTTTTGTAATGGTACTGATGTTTTTCGACGGGTATACAGGGTGACATCTGGGTAGTAGCAAGAGTGAACATGGTACTAGGGACGGTAACGCTGAGTAAATTTGAAAATGCAATCAAGAAATCGTTAAAAAATCTTCTAAATATGACTTAATTGAGCCTTTCATCATCAGCGTATGATAGTCCACTGCTGGACTTAGGCCTCTCCTATTAACTTTGCGTATAGACGCATTAGGAGGTAAATGCCCATAATCGCCACGCTGGGCAAGCGGACTGGCGATCGCAGTAATGTGTCCAACATGATGACGCTGCTGCCCATCATCAATCTTTTATCAAATAATGGTCAGTGACACCTCAATCCCTTAGTCGACTCTTACGACACCCGCAAGAGGAGTTGGGGTGGTGACAAATGTATTCTTACCTACTGCCGTAACCACACGGCCAACTTATTATAATTGAGCCTTTATTAACCGACTTCAAAAAAAGGAGGAGGTTCTCAATTCGACTGAATTTTTTTTTTTGTTGTATGTATGTTACCTGATATCTCCGAGAATAGTGAACCGATTCTAAAATTTCTTTTTGTAATCGAACGTGTATTACCCCGAGATGGTCCCATTGGCACCATGTTGGGGTCTGATGATGGGATCCTGGAGAAATCGAGGGATCTCTTCAAATGTTATAGGTACATGTATGGCGCTTTTGGTAATTTTCATTCATTTACAAGAATTTGCATTCAGAAAGTAGGATTTGAGGAAACCAATGATGGAAACAAATCGGGAATCTTGGAGAAACCGGTTGAAGTCGGTTTTTTAAATTTTTAATTTGGTGATTATTGATAATTAATTTCAAAATATGAACTCTAGTTGAAACTTCTAGAATAGGCCCAATTTGCTGGTTACCTAGTAATAGCGGAAGTATAAAACTTTCGTAATAACTAATGTAAAATATAAATAGGCCGAATGTAATTACTCGTAAATCTATTTAGATACGCATAAGGGTCAAGCGACCTTACTGATAGGAGAAAAAGTTGATACCATTTGGGTTCAATGAAATTTTATATTAAGTTTAGCTAAGTTAACATAGTTTTTATGAGAAAGGTTGTTTTTTTACGCACTAGTACGAGATGTGGTGGTTCATTTCTTGTCAGGTCCAAACGGGAGCGTTGCCGTACCATGATGTTATTTATTTAGTTAGTATTTGACAGGATTTGTATGTTATACTTGACAGATTTTTGTTATTCGGTCATTTAATTATTTATTTTCATATTATACATTCAATTACACATATTTAGGTTAACACTTTTGAAAATAATCAATAATACAATTTTACAGTAATTTAATTCAAATATTATTCATAATGTACAATGCTCAATTTATAATTTTTATTTTTATTTGGATTTTTAATGTCTATTTCCACCATTTTATTTTTATTTTATTTGATTTTTATAATGTTTGCTTGCGACTATTAGGAATAAGCAGTAGGTAATTGGTATGTGTATACCTACCTAATTGCAAATTTTTATTTTGTATGCCTATCGGCGAAGCATAGAGTTCTCATATAATTTTGTACCAACATTGTTACCTATGTTTACAAATAAATAATTTGAATTTGACTTTGCAAGTATCGGTAACGTTAGGTTTTACTCGATACGTAAAGCAGGTCATCGCACTCGCTCCAATAAGTCAGTGCGAGCGTGAAGGCTGCAGGGTCGCGTTTTATAAAGTTATTTTATACAATTTCGCTGTTTGCCTCTCTTTCTAGCCAATATGTGCGTGCGTTAGAGAGGCAAACAGCGAAATTGTAAATTGTAACATTATAAAACGCGACCCAGGTAAATATAAATAAATATAAATATTTTGCGGACATCTTACACAAATCGACTTAGTCCCACGGTAAGCTCAATTAAAGCTTGTGATGTGGGTACCAAGCGACGATATAAATATATAATAAATAGATACATATAGATACTTAAGTACATAGACAACCATGACCAAGGAACATATATTTGTGATAAATAAATACACAAATAATGCCCTCGCCGGGATTCGAACCCAGAACCTCCAGCTTCGTAGGCAGGGTCACTACCAACTAGGCTATGGAGGCTGACCAAGATGCTTTTCTGCAATCGAATACGATAGGTAAGCGATAAGTGACGTGACCTTAATAATGTATGGAAATGGTCACGTGACTTTTCGTTGGAATCTGTCATTCTCATACACTTATGCTTATCGCTTGTCGTATACGACTGCAGAATGGAACCTTGGCTAGGTCTGTAGGACAGACAAAAGTGATTTTTTCAGATTATATCATGATGTTTACACTATTTTATCTTTAACCTTGATCCTTTCATTTCGGTATCTCCAAGTAATTCAGAGCTGATGCCTAGCCAAGTTGCCAATCGCTAACGCTTAGTAGCGTATCGTAGTTTTCCCTCTCAATCATTCTTTCATAAGTTCATATTAGTGTGACAAAGACAGGTAGCTGCTTCGTTTACGATTGACGATTAAGCGTTAGCGATTGGCAACTTGACTAAGCACCCTGATGTATCAAGATGCTTAGCCAAGTTGCCAATCGCTAACGCTTAGTAGCGTATCGTAGTTTTCCCTCTCTGTCATTCTTTCTTATTAGTGCGACAAAGACAGGTAGTTGCTTTGTTTACGATTGACGATTAAGCGCTAGCGATTGGCAACTTGACTAAGCACCCTGATGTATCAAGATGCTTAGCCAAGTTGCCAATCGCTAACGCTTAGTAGCGTATCGTAGTTTTCCCTCTCTGTCATTCTTTCTTATTAGTGCGACAAAGACAGGTAGTTGCTTTGTTTACGATTGACGATTAAGCGTTAGCGATTGGCAACTTGGCTAAGCACCCTGATATCATTTTGAATTTAAACTTTCGTGAGACATAGTAACTAAAAGAAGAATTAAATAGTTAAACTCACGTGTATTTATATGATTCATTAGTAGAGAAAAAAACAAACCAAATATTGTATTATTCCATAATCACGCGCTTTTAGAACACAATCTTGGTTTGATTACTAACTTTGTCAGCCTCCGTAGCCTAGTTGGTAGTGACCCAGCCTACGAAGCTGGAGGTTCCGGGTTCGAATCCCAGGGCATTATTTGTGTGGTATTTATTTATCACAAATATTTGTTCCTTGGTCATGGCTGTCTATGTATTTAAGTATGTATATGTATCTATCTATTATACATATCGTCGCCTAGTACCCACATCACAAGCCTTAATTGAGCTTACCGTGGGACTTGGTTGATTAGTGTAAGATGTCCCAAGATATTTATTTTTATTTGTATTATTTAACTTAAAATCTTACACCTTGAGTTTATAATTGGAAACAATTCTTAGAAATGTTCTTTTGTTTTTTGTTTATATTTCTTACCGAATCCGAGATAACAAATTAGGTCTTTCGACATATTAACGATTTCCTTAACACTTATAACTAACGTGAGACTCAAACATATTAAAATATTATCGAACCGGGTTACTCACGTATTTAAGTCGATGATTGCTCGACATGTTTCGACCCATTAAGAGGGTCCTCGTCCGGAGCACCCTCGGCCAGAGCCCGACGCGTACTGCGGACCCTCTTAATAGGTCCAAACATGTAATATTTCGTTAACACGTTTGTGTAAATAATGTCTGTCGTATACTTATCCTTTCACAGAAAGGATAAGTATCAGGTATCACTCAGTTTTGAGAAACTACCAACAAAATCTAGAAATGCATTAATCTGACAAATAATATTTATATACAAAAATTTCGTTAAACTTCCGTTCAACTTACCTCTACGAGTATAATTTGTTGATCACCCAGTAATGTATCCAGGCTTTAAAAATAATTTATCACGCTCAGTCAATTATGGAGCAATTTAGCTAGTAGGAATATAGAAAAATAAATAGACATTTTAATTTAACAGTAGTTTTATTATAACTTACAAGGTAAAGTTTCGATTAGCTAAACATAAAAAGATCAGAGTCATAAAAAAAGTCACAAAAAACAATCTTACACAAAATTTGAGTAAGCTGCTAATAACACGCATAATATTAACGTTTAAATAAGGACTGGGCACTTCACGATTCATATTATAAAAATAAGTATATAACATTCAAATTGAATCATCAAAATACACTTTCAAATACGGATGAACTTTTTCTACAGCACGACATCTTTAAGTAATCATACGAGTCAACACTCTAACCCCTTATTTATAAACGCACATTATTTTAATTTTAGTTTAAACGTGTTTTGTCTATATCTATCAATTTGACAATGGTATTTTTGGGAAAGAACGGGAAAAAATCTTAACCAAAATCGAGTTTTGGTTATGAATAAGGAGGTAAAGGCCGGGTCACACCAGATGCGTGTACGTGCACGTGCACGTGCGCGTTGCGTGGCGTGTGCGTTGTAGCTTATGTGAATGTCATATTAGATGGCACACCGCTTGCGTGACGTGCACGTGCACGTGCACGTCACGTAACGCAGCTCCGTCGAGACAAAACCGGTTGCGTGCTGCGTGCACGCGCTCACGCAGCGGAGCGGCAACGTCGCTGCGATGAGCACAGTGATGACGTAGTATTTACCGGCGTTCCCTATGAGACGGCGAACCGAACAGGTTGGGTCAAATAGGAAAACATATTGAACCTCTACGCAAAACGAATGTATTTTAGTTTTATAAAAACACAAAGAAATCATATTATTAAATTAATAGTAGGACAGTGAATGTTGATTAATACGGTGCTATATTATTTGTCTTGTTTATTTTCCATGTTTAACTTAAAGATTATCGTGCAGTGAATTATTTTGTATTGCAATAATTTCACAATCTTTCAGTCAGTTGTCAAGCAGTATTTTAATGATACAAGGCTTCAATAAATCATGAAGCTCTTCAAATAAGCCCCTCGATATATGGAAATACCAAAAAAAATGGCCCTCATGTGATTCCAGTTCGCGGTACAGGTTATAACATTCACCGAATTTTTGCCTGCCCGCATTTATTTTGTGAACCCAGGGTCTTTTTTTGTCGTTATTTGCCATGAAAAGAGAAGTAGTAGGGCTTCTTTTTCATCAGACGAACTGCAATCGAACATAATGAATTGATCAAGACGGACTCAAAACAAAATGGCGGCTAGTCGCGCAGCGGTGCTGCAGCGTGCGCCACCGTTGCGTGCACAGCTCTGCAGCTCTGCGTGCACAGCTCTGCGTGCGCAGCTCTCGGTGTGACATGGGTGCCGTGCACGCCACGCAACGCGCACGTGCACGTGCACGTACACGCATCTGGTGTGACCCAGCCTTTAGACTACATCATAATTATTTTATGACATGATCACTGTCCAATGGTTAATAAAATGATTTTATATGGTAGACATTCTATTCTGGTGTCTCCTTCTGAAGACCTACCACAATCTACGATATTCGTAATCAAGCATTTGCCTTTGTCACTCCATCAAAGGTGCCATTAATGTGATAGAACGAATGCTCGAAAGGACAATGCATCATAAATTGCCCCAAGACCAATAAACATGAAAAAGAGAGTTGGGGTCAAGATAGGTCTTTAAATTGACTTTATTTCATTATATAGGCAGTTAGGCACGACATCGAATTCCATTCCAGAACTGAGATATTCATATATTTTTCAGCGTGAATATGAGCTGTGGAAAATTAAGTAGGTTTAGTCACTAGATGGGGTTGATAGCTATAGCTACCATCAGTACCCTCTGTCCCCCTTATATGTATATGCCGTAGGATGATTTGATACTACGAATCTTCGCGAAAATCCTAGGTTGATACTTCGAATCTTCGCGTAAATCCTAGGGGTTTTGCAAACTAACCTAACCTAACCTATTATCCGCGTTTTAACCCCTAGGATTTTCGCGAAGATTCGAAGTATCAAATCATCCTACGACATATATAAAATAAAGGCTACTATAAAAAAAAACATTGCAAGTGAGGTAGAATATAATAGAATACCCTTTATTGCACACCTTAATAAAAAAGAAAATATGGTTAAAAACAAACAATTATACATAGAGGTACACAACAGGCGGTCTTATCGCTATAAACTATAAAGCAATCTCTTCCAGACAACCTTTGGGTAGCGGAAATCAATTAAATTCTGCAATGGAATTCATCTTGGTGTTCATATAATTAAACGAAGTAAATTTAAAGACCTATTCAGCGATATAACTCTTCCGTGTTGAATTTGTGGCAAAGTTCCATACAAAGTTGGCGCCTTCGCGAAGCCTATGTGGCGGTAAGGTAATGATCATCAGGGATATCAGAGACTTCTAGAAGCAAGTTGTTGAAGCTGGGGAAGGTGCCGCGGTATCGGAATGCTCGCTCGAAATCAGCCAGACTGCAGCAGTATGTGAAGCCGTGGTTCACGTTACGCCAGCGTCTGGAAGAAGTTTTACAGTCTATTTTACAATCGCCGGATAAACATAATATATCCTTCAGGTTTTATCATTATCCTTTTCACCATGCATAAAAAAAGATAGCTAACATTTATATGGCAGTTATATTTTACTCGGAGATGGTGAAATAGGCCCTTAAGATTCATTGGGCGGCAAAACTGGGCCTAAGATAATCATAAGCTACCATTCAGGCCTTTTCACTAGTGTATTTTGCAATTCTATTTTTCGAATTCCTATACCCTTGCAGATTAGAACTTTTCGTACTTTGCCCTTAAGGGCTTAAGCTTTTGCTCGCCATATTAATCTAAGACTTCGGCACTGAATCTGCAGCACCTATGAGGGTAATAGTCAGTCGCCTACGACGCACGTCGTACTGCCATCAGATATATCGGTGCAGCTATGGTGCTCAAATATATCTAAACATGCACTCTAACGCCACGACAATAAAGGCCTGCTCAGACGTTTGTGAGCAGCCTGACCGTTCCGTATCTGATGATAACCTCTACAATAAATTTTTAGAAGAAGGGAAATATATTATGAAGTAAGTGTTTTCTTTAATTTGATTAAGAGCTTGAGGGTTGACGAGTTTACACAAATAACATTGTCGTTATTTTTAGGGTTCCGTAGCCAAAATGGCAAAAACGGAACCCTTATAGATTCGTCATGTCCGTCTGTCCGTCTGTCCGTCTGTCACAGCCAATTTACTCGGAAACTATAAATGCTACAGTAACGAAATTTGGTAAGCATATGTGTTGTATGAACCGCTACAGGAATGTGATACTAAATTGTAAAAAAAACCATTGGGGTGGGGGCCCTCCATACATGTAACTGAGGGATAGAATTTTTTTTTTAGTTGTACATAAGCGTGTGGGGTATTAATAGAAAGGCCTTTGAAAATGATATGAAGGTTTATACATCACATTTTTATTTAAGCAAATCGTTTTCGAGATATCAGGTCTCAAAGTCTGAAAAATGTGTCCCCCCCCCTCTATTTTTTAAACTACGCGATATAAAATTCTGAAAAAAATATATGTTATGCACATTAATAAACTCTATCAACGATTTTTAGTTTGATAAAATTATCTCCTATAGTTTTTGAGGTAGGTTGATTTAACTGTATTTTTTTAATAATAAATTGATAATGGTACGGAACCCTTTGCGCGCGAGTCCGACTCGCACTTGGCCGGTTTTTTTTATTTTATTTTAATGCAGAGAATTCGGCCGTTTGTTAGTCGTATACCTCGAAATCACAAAATTCTTGTAGCTTTTCACCTATTCGCGTTTCGCCGCGATAGCGTATTTTTTTGTAGCATGAAATATCGGTGGTATATTTTGTTATTCGCATATATTTTAATAGATTTTTACAATAGTAGCAAATTTTGATGTAGCATGTATTATCAATAGCCTATTTAGTTAGCCGTATTTATTTTCAATAGATGTTTGCAACAGTAGCAAATTAATACAATAATACAGAAATGTTCCCTCCGTGTGAACTTGATTCATTTAAAATTGCCCCGCTGACTATAAGTGGATCCAGTTTCAGCTTCCATCTTCGCGAAATGCATAATATATATACCAAACTAAACTACAGACGAATAGGAAGGAAATATCGCATATCAGCCAAAAGACGTCCACTGCTGAATATAGCCCCCCCCCCCCAAAGATTGCCACAATGACCGGTCCTGTGCGACTCGCATACAGCGGACTCCTGCGACCTTCACCAGGTCACCAGTCCACGCTGCGCCTTCCGAATCGTGGCCGCTACTCGAGAACCTTTCCGCTCCAACGGCCATCGGTTCTACGCCGCCCACTGCCACTTAAGTTTCTGCGATCCGGAGACTTATATCTTTTACTTTGGTTCTGCGCGATATGTAATAACGCGTTACAAGCAAATATATATTGAGGTGAAAAGCGATTACAATGAAAAAAGGCAAGAAAGTAAATATGCTAAGAATTTTATACACCACTGTAATTGGCTACCAGGAATAATTCTACTAGAAAAAAACTGTTGAGAAATTTTAAGATCGCGGCGAAACGCGAAAATGTGAAAAGCTACAAGGATTTTATGATTTCGAGGTATACGACTAACAAACGAATTCGGCGATCAATTTCAACATCACAGCAGTACCTATGATCAGGAAGT